>CAIGRB010037263.1:4274-39593 GCA_903798255.1 Fraxinus quadrangulata
GAGAGAGAGAGAGAGAGAGAGAGAGAGAGAGAGAGAGATTTTTAATATTTTAATAAGGATTTTGGACTAATTTGCACTTTTTAAAAATTTTGGGAGTATGACTGCAATTAATTCTTTAGTTTTTATTTTATTTTATTTTTGTTTTATTTGAATGGAGGGTAAAATTGTCAAAATATGGTGAAAATGATGTTCAGCGCACGAAAAGTGATAGGTAAGGGTATAAATGCTAAGAAATGAAAGGTAAGGACGGTTTTCAAAATTAACCTCAAAGGTAGGAACGTTTTGTGTCAAAAAAAAAAAACTCAAATCTCAATAGACAATCGCCTATTTTCGACCGTTAGTGGCGATGCAGTAACAACCGTCACATGTTGTGTGGATGTCTCATTATTTTCAGAATTTTTTTTTCTTTTCTCAAATTTAATTTTAACCATATATTATCACAATAAAATATTTTTCAGGTAAACTCAATATTTTTCTACCTTTTAACTACGAGTTCTCAAAAAATTTACTATTCCCAAACTTATTTTCCTACTTTAATAGTAGACAGACAAGGACTTTATATAAAAATTTTACATTTGAAATTAAGTGAATGATACACTGGTGCATTTTTCATTACACTGTAATATCTAACACGAGTCCACGACATTGTATACGCTTATACATGTAAAGGTTTAAAAATAAGGATTTGAAAATTCCAACTTACATTAGTTTTTGGAGGGAAGCACGGGCTACTGTGGACCACAATCATACGGTCCCAATTATTCCAACGTGGCATTAGTTTTTGGAGGGAAGCTAAGCAAGTGCGAATCACAATCATACAGTCTCAATTATTACTCTATTTTCTCACCGTTTTTCTTGTAGAAAAAAAAATTCATATAGCCCCAAATTATTCCCACTCTTTAAAAAAATTGATTTTCACTCTTCTTCACACTTTCAAAAATTGGAGAAAATTGCTCACATTCACCGAAATCTGGAATTCTTCTTCGTCACTTATCCAAACTCTAGAATGGAACATGTGTGACATTTCTTCTTCTATGTCGTTCATTATAGTGTTAAGGACGGTAGCGCTGTCGCGACTAGATTCACCTCTTGTTTCTTCTTTTACTATCCACTCCCAAAATTCACAATTTTACTACAGCAAAGAAATAATCTCCCTTTATTTTCATTATCCATCTCCACCAAAAAGCATTTCTCAAATCCATGCTTACATCGAGTGCAAGGACATTTCCTTTTACAATTGATTGATATGTTATGTTATCGGTGCTTAGCATAACTTAAGTACCAACGATTAGTACATGATTTCTAATTCTCTTAGAGAATTGATCTACTATGTATTGGAGCTTAGCTTATATTGAGTATCGATGACATGACATATCAATTTATTGATTAAAGAAATTTAATTCAAGTATTAAAATCTATATTTATCTATAAATTAATTGATGTGTCATGTCAACGGTACTTAGCATAATTAAACACTAGCATTTAATAGATCATTTCTCATCGAGGTCTTATTTGGTGTTCACTTCTATTAATAAACGAAGAAACAATCAATCAGATAAGAAAGCTAAAATATATCTACACATTGTATCAAATGAGCGTAGGATGTCACAAAAGAATATGTTACAATCAGGTTGAAGTCTTTTATATTTAATTATTCTGGTGAAGCGGACAGGTTCATTGTTGAGCCAAACATGAATTAAGGACATGTTTTGAGCCCCGTTATTCTGTCAAAATACATTTTGAAATAATGATTTAACTGTAAATGTGTGATTAAAAATAAGGAAAAATTTTGAATTTACGTGTATAATATTATTTTATCGAATAATGTATGGTTGAAAATAAGAAAGAAAAAAAAATATTTTAAAATTAATGAGTATCAAACATGATCTAAATCTTTGGCCGGTTGATCCTTTGACTTTAAATATAATAATAAAAATGCAGACGTCTTTAAAGCGAAACGATAAGGCGAATGGCTTCTGAGTTTAGCAATAAATTTCGTCATAGCCTTGCCTTGTCAACGTTCCCAGTGTCGTGCAATTAATGTAGTTGACGTTTATCAGTATGTATAAAAAAATCCAATTTTTTATCTACTAAAAAATTACAAGATATTTTGGTGTGGTTTGCATTATTACAATTGGTGCCGTCTCGCATTTTTTCCACTTCTTATTCGATATCTACTATGTAGTACTACAATTGTTCGAATAGTGAATAATTAATAAATTGAAGAGGAGTGTTGAATACCAGTATGATTGGTCTATTTGTTGTTAAGTGAGTTAATACTAGTATTAGGATTTTGATTCCATCTAATTATCCATTTTAATTTCTATAATCAAGTTCTAGAATACATTTTTTTTCTGTTGACGAAAGTTTGTTAATGTCTCTCGAATAGGGTCGAACCCATATGATGTATGAATTTTCTACATCTATGTGACAATTAACAAAATACAAAATAACGCGTTAATTACAACCAAGTATCATTAACGATCACGTAAATCATAGTGATAAATCTTTATAAGTTATTCCCCTTGTACAAAGGAATAACTACCATGACACCACAACACCTCTATGATTGCTTCTTCTTCTTGTTTTTTTTTTTTTTTTTGGCCATCTCCGAATATGCTTTTGCTTTATATTGTGCTTCCCATTTTTTTCATTTTCTTTTTGCTTTTCTGAAAATACTGAAAACGATTAAGCTCTTAAATAAATTACTGTGGAACCTCAAATCTACATTTATATGGGTTTATGTTTGTGCGAGGAAAGGCGACGAAACGAATACAATTGCTAATTCCTAAATTTTGATTTCTTTGCAGAGAAGAGATTACTTTCTTAGTTGGAGATTCAGTTTTGTCAATTCATTTTTCTAGTTACATATCTTAATTTTTATTAGTTTCATTACTTTATTCTTCCCTTTAATCTGTAAAGTTGAAACTCAAAAAAAGAAATATCTTTGTGAAACAAAATGAACGTGTAGGAAAATCCCATGGAGGTTTGATATGTAGACTGAAAAGAATAAAATTGAATTCTAGATGATATGACTTCAAACAGTGAATCATATGGGACATGAAATTTAGCAAGACGAATAAAAAGTGAACAAATTAATTATTAAGACTTTCTTGTATCATCAAAAATTGATTTGGTTTCTATGTGTTTGTTTGAATGACAACAGGTGTATATTCAATGTGTGATGGCATAATGCTCTCACAGGGGCCATACCTTGGAACTGTAACAATCTGCTCTATCTTCTCAATACTTCTTCTTTCTGTCAAAGCTTGTCTGTTTGCGGTGAATTCTCAACTTGAGGCTGAAGCTTCAAATTTTCTTTCAAGGCAAAAACAGAGACTCCATTTAAAGAAGTCTTGGGGGATGCCTGTCTTGTTTCTCTCATCTGTCGTCTTTGCTCTTGGGCACATTGTTGTAGCCTATCGTACAAGCTGCAGAGCAAGGAGGAAGCTCTTATTTAACCGGGTTGACCCAGAAGCTGTAATTTCACGATACTTCTCAACCCTTTAG
This sequence comes from Fraxinus quadrangulata, assembly GCA_903798255.1. Taxonomy (NCBI): domain Eukaryota; kingdom Viridiplantae; phylum Streptophyta; class Magnoliopsida; order Lamiales; family Oleaceae; genus Fraxinus; species Fraxinus quadrangulata. The sequence goes on from CAIGRB010037263.1 coordinate 7,785, forward strand.
TTTATAAATTTTATGCATTTACCTGCTATTTTAGATACATTTATCTTAGAGTGTTTGATTGACTTTATTTTCCATGAAAAATTTTGGTCATGTGACCATTTTTTCCTAAAAAATAAGGAAAACATTTTCTTTAGGTAAGGGTGGTTTTTTATTTTCCACGTAATTCATTCTCTTATCTATCTTTTTTCTCTAATCTACCTACCAATAAAAATGGATAAGTATAATATTTTCTAGGTTGAAAACTGAATCAATCAAACACGTTTAATTAATTATTTCCATACAAATAAGTTCTAGGCAACTCAATTGTCTAGAATTTATTTATTTTTTTCCATGCAAATTCCATGCTCGCAGTCAAACACACCCTTAGATAATTTAGGTCCCTTGGATGGTAGTATAATGACATGCTAATTCAAATTTCAGTAGAAGTGGGCTTGAGTTCTTTAAAATAATCATACAGTTTAAATGAGGCGTATGTGCTAGTATCTGCCCATTTCTGTGCTTTCAGTGGTTACACACTGATTCACTGATGTTTGCTTCAATGTAGCTTTAGATTGTTGAATTGGTTTTCTTCAAGATTTGGTTGCAATTTCCTTTTGTTTCTAGAAATTTATTATATGATGAAGTTTTTTATGAGCTTGGATAATGAGATTTCATATAATTTTACCTGCAGGCTCTTTCTTGCAAGATGATTTTCTCTGGTTACCATAAGGTTCCGCGATCGCCTACTCCATCGGCGGGGAAAACTTTCAGAAGTAATAGTGAAATGAGGAGAAAAGGATTAGGTTTTGCTCGTGATGATGGAGAACTTCCAGTTAGTTTACTTGCTGATAAGGACAGCTTATTCATTTCTTGTGAAGGAGTAATGGTTCACTACAAGCTAAGCGTCCCTGGGTCGAGTTCCTGTTCCTTACCCTCCACCCCCTTTCTGGATGGGCTTGCAACAAACATTTCACTAAAAACCAGATACACTATCCACAGGAGCATTAGTAGTCAATTTAATGTTAGCAGCTCCCCTCTCTATACTCCTCTGTTAGATGGTTCTCCAACATCGCCATTGTCTAAAGACGTGCCAATTTTGAGCCTTGATGAAACCGGTGAGGGGAATGAAATGAGCAATATGAGATCTTCAATGATGGAACAGGATCTAGAAGCAAATGGACACTTCGGGATTGTTTTAGTGCATGGTTTTGGAGGGGGAGTCTTTTCCTGGAGAAATTTGATGAGCATTCTAGCTAAGCAGGTTGGCTGTACGGTTGTTGCATTTGACAGGCCTGGTTGGGGTTTGACGTCTAGGCCGCGCCGTAGGGATTGGGAGGAAAATCAATTGCCTAATCCTTACAAGCTTGATAATCAGGTGATTACTTTCTCCGAATGTATGTTGATAATGTTCAAATTTGCATGGCTTCATACACTATTTGGGTGCAATTAATATCAATTTTGATGCATTAGATATAGAGATTTAGAGTAGATTATGAAGGCTCAGGTTGTGTAATAAAGCTGGGAATAACTGTACTCAGATTCACACACACTGTCTCTCTTTTATATATAAAGTTAGTGTTCATAACTTGCGTAAATAAAAAAAGTAATTGCAAGGAATGAAACTTTTTCATGTTCATCTCTGTGGCTTTACTGTGATGTTGAACTCTGTGATTTGTTGAAGTTGTAAGTCATCCATGACACTTCTCTATCAGTTCGCAAGCTAACTTTCAAGTAAAACATTGACTTGTGATCAAAACTATTAAAGATCTATTTTAACAATTCTTGTAATTGTACGAGCGTCGCTAGCTGAACTAAAAAAGTAAGTCAAAGTGTCAAACTTTTAAGTAATTTCCAAACATGATTTTCAAAGTTACATTTTTAATAACAAAGTTTTCTTGAAAGTAAGTTGTAGCTTATAAAGAAAGTAAAATTTTAAGGACAATCAAAATTTAATTTGCTTAAAATCATCCGTCACTGAATCTTCATTAATGTCATTATTTTTGCTCACACATAATTAGATCATTTCGTCAATATAGACGAGACTCAACAGACTAGGTCACTTCAATATACAAGGGCCTTGCATCTGTGTATCTGTGCCTGCAACAAAATAATGCATTTGTTGCGCTTTCAAATGCCATCCCCATTTGTTTTTAATCTTCTGTTTTGGCCTTCACCTGAACTTGTGATTGTTTTTGTTATTTTTAGGTTGATCTGCTTCTTTCTTTTTGTTTGGAGATGGGATTTTCTTCTGTTGTGCTGATTGGCCATGATGATGGAGGACTGCTTGCACTTAAGGCTTCCCAAAAAGCTCAGTCATCAGCAAATTCTAAGAATGTGAGCAACGTTTAGTGTAGGCTAATTACTTAAGGCAAATACCCTTGCATGCTAAAGATGAATGTGGGCACCGTACATACTGAAATTTTAACTCCAAGAATCATGATTGACTTGAACTTAAATTATTTGTGAGGAAAGAGAATTGATATTCCTTATGCTCTTATGCAATAGAATTGTGTGATACCTTTTTTACTTTTTAGAGAAAGATGGAATAATTTATTAAACAAATTGTTAAGGGAACCTGCTTGTAAGTGTTTTCAACTTTAAATTGTTAACAAGAAAGTAAACGGCAGCCCGAAAGACCTTGGTAAACTGAAGAATCAAGTGCAAGAGAATAGTGATGCACTTAAATTTGAATATGCTAGGTTGCACCAATTGAGAGAGAGAAAGTCTAAACTCTGATGTGCCCTTAAATATTGAGCTTTAAATATGAACAGCATGATACCTTTCAAAAAAAATAAAAATAAAATAAACATCATGATAATCATTGATAATTTTGCTTATGGACGTCCTTGAAATGTATGTAGGGGAATTATAGCTATTGCAAGTTCATTTACGTATTTCTTAGAATATAATTGAACTACTAGAGTTAATGTAGAAATGATATCTCTGCATGCGTTTGCGTCCAAAACTGTTTTGGAATTTGGAAGTTTGTTGCTGATTTCTATAAATATGTCCTAATGTCATGTCATCAAGATTGAAATAAAGGGGGTTGTATTGCTGAGTGTAAGCTTGTCAAGAGAACTGGTTCCTGCATTTGCAAGAATTTTATTACGCACATCACTTGGAAAGAAGCACCTGGTCCGTCCTCTACTTCGGACAGAAATTACTCAAGTGGTTAATCGGCGTGCATGGTATGATGCAACAAAACTAACAACCGAAATCTTAAGCCTCTATAAGGTATTTTTGCCTACAATTGATACCTGAATACGGTTTTCTATCTTCTTACAATTACAGTTTAGCATTTACATAAATTTTTGACTTAAGTATACATTGTGTGAAATATGTTCTTCCAATTTGTTCAGCTGCTTCATCCAAATTTTTATTTTTTCTCCATATCCGAGGCATTATGATAGAACACGGTGTGGGAGGGGGATGCATATCTTAGGAGCTTTTATAGTACTTTCGAATTTTTTGTAGGATGGCAAAACTTTATTTTGCTGAGATTATCTAAAATGTTGAATTTTATAGGAAATAAACTGTGAAATTAAACCAATGGGTTGAGGGTGCGCCTACCGGCCTCACAATAATCTGCAATTGTATATTGATCTGTCATCTATCATCCATCTATATATAATCACGGTTCCCCTGATGTTTCACAAAAATTAAGTCCTTTGGCTCCCAAATATTTGGCTGCTTAGTATCATCACCAAATGTCACCCTGATACTTGATTGTGCTTTGATCAATATTCTACAAAATCATTTTGAAACAATCTTTGTGAATGAATCTGTCAAATAGATTCTTCAAGCTCAGAGGTGATACAATCAATTTGGGTGATTTACAGGTTGAAAAGTCAAAATTTAATCTTTGTATTCTTTTTTTCTCTGCATATTCTTTTTTCTATTCTCTACAGGCAATTGTTGATTTTTGTCGACCTTTGGTTGGTTGAAGAAGTGAATTATTGAGTTGCCCAGTTCATGCACATGATTAGATGAGCAACGTCTTAACCTATTGTCCATCTTGACTTAGTTCATGTTAAAGAACAGGTTTTAAATTTGCATTTGTGCCAGTGCCTTTTCAAATCTTCAACAAATACTGGATTGTGGTGATGGATAATGAAAATGTATTTTTAATTGTACTACAACTTTACACTGTTTTGGCTTGATTTGTAGCTGGAATTATATTCCGTCTTAGTTTACCTGCTGTGATTGTTATCATGATAATAGTTCTGGTAGCAAGTGATGGGGATTAAGTATACGATGTGAAAAAAATTATCACCTCACATCAATGCATGTAAACACATCTAAGCAATTCATGTATCTGCCAAAACGTAGAAAATGTTGTAATTTAGTTCTTTATTTCAATTTAATAATGGTACTACAAAACACTAGTTAAGTGAGTTCTCTTATAGCCGGATGTCCTCTTTTTTCTATATGTAGAATGGATGAACTGATTTCATCAATTTGAGAATAGAACCAACTGATAGTAATCAATATGAAATACGAAGTATTGCTCATCATGAAATGTTCTTTGCTGGCCTGTTTGAATGTTAAAAATTTGAAAGTTCTCTGAGGCTTTTAGGGGTTTAAGCGGCTAATTAAAGATTAAATTCCAAAAAGAAGGTAATCGAAGGTTCGTAAGGATTATAACAATTAGACTTAAGATATAGACAAACTTAAGTTGGATAAAACATTCGTCTTTGTTGGTTTTCCATGCCTTGTTTTTGTTTGGCAAATTTTGTTTAGATCATCTCTTGTTCAATAATTTTGATATTTTGCTGCTCTGGTGTACGTCAGGCCCCATTACATGTAGAAGGTTGGGATGAAGCACTTCATGAAATTGGGAAACTTTCATGTGAGACAGTAATCTCACCACCTAATGCAGCATCCTTGCTGAAAGCTGTTGAAGCATTGCCGATCTTGGTTATTGCCGGGGCTGAAGATGTTATTGTCCCTCTAAAATCTGTTCAAATTATGGCTTCTAAACTTGTAAATTCTGTAAGTCTTCATGTCACCCAAGCTTTTTACTCTCTTTGATGTTTGTACATGGTGTTTTGGATTTTGTTTTAAATTTTTTTTACAAGGTAAACTATGATGTGTTACGCAACACCAGTTTTAACCAAGAATATCAAGGTTTCTCATGTATTTAGCCAAGTGCTTGAGACTCTGAATTTATTAGATATTTAAAAATTCGGACGCTGCTTTCAAACATAATAAAACTATGGTGCTCTACAGTTTGCTAATAGCAAAACTAAAACTGAAACCTGCTCATGATTTGTGTTCACACAAATTTTGGTAGCATATGTTGATAGTAACTCTCGGCTGTTTGATTTATGAGTGGAAATTCTGTAAACATAAAAAATTTTAACTGTGGAAAGTCGAAAACAAATTTTCATTTTCCGATTCATCTTCTAATTCGTCCATATCTACTGTGGTGCAGAGACTTGTAGCTATATCTGGTTGTGGCCATCTTCCGCATGAGGAATGTCCCAAAGCATTGCTTGCAGCAATATCACCTTTCATTAGTAGGCTTTTATTAAGAACAGAAATACTAAATTGATAGAGCTCTTCGTTCTATACATATAGAGGTATTTTGTGTTCTAAGGCCAATTTTCTTTTTCTTTTGCTTTTTCATTATGTTCTAGTGAATTATCACAAGTGGTAAATTATCTCAAGAGGAAGTCCAAATACATCTCTCCTTTTGAGTGTTGTTGATTAGGTTGCAATTATACCATCAGCCAATTTTTTCGTGATTTAAGATTCATCTAAAATTCAATTCTCTCTCCCCTTTTCATTTTTTTTTCAATACTTAATTCTGTTTTAAATTTGATAAAAAACTCACTGTTATATACCAATTGAGTGGAAATAACATATGGTTGTGCATTTCTTTAAATGGACATGAATGCATAAAGCGAATTTTGTATATAAAAAACCCCTAGTACTGAGGAACTGACATGAATGACACAAAGGAATAATGAAAATTTTGCTTTCTAATTGTGAGATTTATGCTGGCTTGCTCTTTGTTTTTGTAGGTAAATATGAGTTTATTCGTTAATATTTAGTCTAGTTATTTAGTTAATTTTCTCTCCCACTATACTAAACTATATTGGTATGAATGTGAAGGTAGATTAGATGGTACTCGACAATATTAAGAATTAAAATGAAGCTAAAATCTTTTTCACTGTATTGTCCACTGTACTAATGCAATGAGTTTTACCTCCACATGATGATATGGGGCCTGACATCCGTGTTATGTTTTTGCCTCGTTTGGCAAATTTATAAATGGTTTTTAAAGAGGAATAGTAATGGGTCCTATGAAATATGTTGGACAATATTTAGTAGTTATGATTGGCTGGTTGAAATGAATATTTGTTAACTGATTTTATAAAGTCATGTTTTGATAAGATGAATTAGAGAACAATATTAAAGCAAAAAAGAATTTAATTTTGTCTAAATCTACAGTAGGGTCTTGTCTAGTTTTGTGTATCGAATAAAAACTGCCGAAGATAACTCGTTTCTTATCCTCTATTGTCCCTCATTAAAATAAATGCAAAACTAGATTAGATATTTGATGGAACTCCCTCATTCCTAGAACCATGCTTGAAATGGGCAGGTTGTTATGGTCAATTTATTTACGAGCTTGATATTTTGGGAGAACCGTAGAATGTTATTTTATTTGTGTTGAAAAATGAAAAAGATTTCGAATATTTTGTTACTTTGTTGTGAAATAGTAAAAGGTGAGGCTGTGGGATTTTTGGAATGCTTGAGGTCATTTGTGATTGTCATCTTGGTTCTCCTCTGTAATTTGGTTTTGCAAGCTGAAAACTGCTTTGAATGGTAGGAGCTTGCGCCCTCGTCTCTTTAGCTACTGCTCAGGAGTCTTTGTTTTGCATTTTTGCACGGTTCTGATGGAGGGTACAACTGTTAAAAGCATAATTTACAAGACGTTACATTTGAGTAGTTAATCTAAAAATGATTAAATTTGGCTGGGACTAATTTTATGAGTGAAATGAGCCATAGAGGTGAAATTGCTAATTATAGTTAATAGAATTTGCTAATTGTATACCGTTGTACATGCTCAATTTCATTACAGTAGGCCTTAGAGGGATTTTTCTTCGTAGATGATTTGATTATTTGTCTATATTTGATGTCAAGAGCTCCATAGGTGTGTCTTAAATTGTCTAGAAGACCTTGACTTGGTGACCTTGATGGTCATCGCGCTTTGTACTTTAAGGTTAATATATTGGCTATGTATTGGTTCTCCCTTGCAACTCTTCCTCCATTTCAAGTCCAGAAGTTTCACCACCAGGTGTTATGTACAATGGCTTTTAGGGCAGTTCAACTTATGATGTTTTGTAGACCAAGCTGCATTTAACTACTAGAACTTGTGACAATGCTAGGTTGCTCTTCTCGTAAATGTAACCATCCATTAGGCATACTTGTTTTCTCATTTTCTCTTGGATCTATACAGGTTGCCTGTCTCCATTTTTGTCTTCTCGAATTGACTTATTCCTCTTCTTGAGCGTGGCCATTCTTCTTCTTGTCCATGTTAATGTACTTCTTAACTCCTAATTCGGGATTAATAAATCTTAGTTGGTCGAGAGTTAGCCCAATGGGAAATATCTGCTGGAGCTCAAGTTTTGTGAGTCCGATTAAATCACTTTTCTTGACTCTAATATATATGTGAGACTTAATTGACCTACAACAATAAAGTTTAAAAGAAATTGTGCAATTATGAATATGCTCTTTATGTGTAAATTCACATTCTCACATTTCTCAAAAGGGCACACCTAAAGGAGAAAAAATTTAAGGGAAGAAACTTCGGCTAGGTGGTGGAATACCGTTAAAAGTTCTTCTAAGGTTACGATCCCACCCATGCGTGAAGATTTAAAAACAAAATCTAATAAACTACAAGGAGATCTAAAATCTAAAATCTATTTGGATTTAATCTTTGAAGGAAAATCAATAGAAGCAGTAAAGGCTTAACAAGCATGATAGCAATTCCGTTGGTTGGAATGATGAAGGCAAATATTAATAATCTCAAAAAGAAGACAAATATCAGCGACCAAAGCGACAAAAAGAAAAGGAAAGTTACCGAATTGAAATTATGCTCCAAGTTCAAATACCAATGAAGTAGTGTTGTGATTTTTATTTACTACAAAGTTGAAAGAACGGTAAAAGTAAACTAGTCGAGGAGTTGTCAGCAAATTGTGAACATCGTGCTCTCGTCATCACTAAGGTCAGGAAATGATAAAAATACAATAACTTCAAATCATACAAATACAACATGAACTACGCATGAATGACATGGTCGTGATTTATTGATGCTAAATTAATTTAGCCTATGTTTTGACTCTCTTTAAAATAAAATAACTTATTTTTATATTTATTTTTAACTACACGTTCTATGAAAAATTATTATTCAAAACATCATTTTTACACAATAATGACCATCAAATAGGGACTTAATTTGATCGCTGTTCAAAAAGAAAAGGTGAACTTTCACAACTTTCTACAAGACCAGGGTCTATTCTTGCAAATACACGAGTATAAAATTTAAAATAATTACAAAAATGGATAAATCGAGAAACTCTCCCTATAAATACAAACGAAATGGCGTTTTAGCTCTCCTGCGCCTAGCCCTATACTTTCTTAAGTTTTTCGTTTTTGTAACTATGGAGTTTTAGGTTTTTTTCTTTGTGATTTTACTGTTCTAATTTTACCAAATTACCAAATAAATTTGATCTATTCTGGGGTTAGGAGGTGTGGATCCGCATCGATCATACAACTAGGGTTTCCCACCTGTGTTCATTGCCGCCAATATATTAGTCTATGAATACTACTTTGATGTATATCTGATCTGTAGAATTTTCTTCTTATAGTCTGTAATGTTTCATCCTTCAAAAGAATTTATCTGAAAAATCAGACAACTGTCCGTATTTTTGGTGTCATTTGTCATTTTTTTTGGGCTCTTGATTATGGGATCGGAGATTACGGTTCTTTGATTCTTGATTTCTTCTTTTGTGTATATCTCGAAAGTAATTGCTTTTTTCTAATAAGTTTCTGGGATTTGGAAACGGTGAGGAATGGATAAGAAGAAAGTTGTTGCACCACTAGTTTGCCATGGGCATTCTCGACCAGTTGTCGATTTGTTCTACAGCCCGATCACTTCTGACGGGTTTTTCCTAGTCAGTGCAAGCAAAGGTAAATTTATTATTTTGGCTGGATCGTGATATATTTATTTCATGGGGTTCAGATGTGATTTCTTGCCTACTGAAGCTGACAATTTATAAGTGAATGCCGTTTCTGGATTTATGATATTATAACTTTCTGTAGTGACTTGATGAACGGAGCTGTAGAGGCATAACATTTATGAGTGATGTGTGGGCTTGATTGTGAATAAGTTGCTTTTTTTTTGTAAGGATCGCTGGTAAATTATTTTGGCACATAGAGCAGAAATTGCAATGCTAATTTGAATGGTGTAAGATTTATTTTAAGTATATTTACAACGTACACCTGAAAAAGCAACTAAAACAGTTGATGAAAGCTGGAAAAACTAAATAAATAGTTCAACTGGTGCACAAGGTCCACCATGGCCTGCAAATTGAACTGGGCATTGCAAGGAAAATGTAATGGTGGATGCATTAATGGCACTCTTTTTAATCTCGACAGAAGTATGTTTTACGTGGATAGTAGAAAGCATTATTACATGGTAATTTTCGGGATCTAAGTCAGTTATATATTTTTTACCCTAGTAGTATCAACGTATGTACTCGTGTTGTCCTTCTGCTCCACCTGGATGTGACAATGCAGTTTCTTGTCGGCAGACCTATTATTTGTGAATAATGATTTCTTTAAGTGGCATTGCTGATTTTATGACTTCACTATAGATCCATCCCAAAATGCTCAGACATATGTAACGCAATGGCTGTCCAGCGGTCTATTTGTTGCTTTGTGCAACCCATGTGATTCCTAAAATAGACGATGATAAAAATGCAGTCTTCCAGGAAGAAGGGATAAACTTGGAACTTTCATACTGATCAACTGAAAGGTATCTGTCATTATTCAAGTGGAGAGGAACACTTGATGAAGCAACAAGATACACATTAAATCCATACCATTATTTTTTTTCTTTTTGTAGAAGAAAATAAAACATGGAAGAACCAGAATTAAATAATATGTTTGGTCACGTTTTTACTTGGCAGATGATCAATGAAAATCCATATAAATATGACATTAACATATATTATAGCACAAGTGCTGTACCAGAAATCAAGATTTGAGGGGAGTGTTGAGGAACATAGGATCATTTTACACGTGCATTTTTGGTCAATTCCCATAAATGAACTAGTTACACTTTCATCCTAGTATGAAATACTTTCTGTTCTGATAATATATACCTGAAAACGCGTATATTATTGTCGAAAATTTTGGGTGTGTCTTGAAAGATTTTTATGAACTGATTTTCAATTTATTATGTAATGGTTCGAGTCACTAATTATTTGCGTTGTATTTGTTTTCTCAGATTCCACACCAATGTTAAGAAATGGAGAGACCGGAGATTGGATTGGAACTTTTCAAGGGCATAAAGGCGCTGTATGGAGTTGTTGCCTGGATAAACATGCTCTGCGTGCTGCCTCTGCTTCTGCTGATTTTTCAGCGTATGTGACTAGTTCTTTCAGTGTCATTCTTCTTGAATTAAATTGAGATTTTCCATATATAGATTGATGTCTGTAATATTTTTGTTAAGAGCTATTATCAAATCAATGCTGGTAAAAGTTTGATCCACATGTCATTGTATTATCTTATTTTAAACTATGATTGGTGATGTTGACTAGAAACAAACTGCAAGTACATGCTCTATCTGAAATCAGTAAACGTTTCTTGTCATGCATCTTTAATGGGATTATTTCTTATTGAAATATGTGGGTTTTGTTTTCAGGAAACTATGGGATGCTTTAACTGGGGATGAACTGCATTCTTTCGAGCACAAGCATATAGTTCGTGCTTGTGCCTTCTCAGAGGTGCTCACTTTAAATGTTTGAATATTTTTGCTTTGTGCCTCTTCAAGTTTTATGAGGACATTATAATGCAAATCTTTTCACCTGGTTGGGATTTTTTATGAGGAGCTCATATTATTAAATTGAGTTTTATTTGCTGCAATGCCAGCTGGTTTGCATGTGAAAGTTAGATCTTGTTATATCATTCATCCAAATATTCATTAATTCAATTGCATGGCCTTTGGAGTGGTCAAATATTAATATAAGTGAATGGAAGAGCCAAATCATGTTTTACTATGTATTAAAGATTAAAATGATTCAAGATGTTAATGCTGGTCAAGTTTAAACATCTCTTAGGGTAAAATGAGTTTTATTTAGTTCTTGCCAAAAATATAAAACCTCTGTAATATGAAACTGATCGTGACCATGGTTTTGTTTTTTTAAGATAATTTTGGTTCCTCGCTTTTGATAGCCCTGCTATAAATGCACTGCATACAAGACTCAGTTTTGTGGAAGTTGTATGCATTCATGTTGGCAAACAAGCCTCCCCCACCACCCACACACACACACACACACACACACACGTTTAGTTTCCCATCCGCAAAGCGAATAAGTACGGCACCAAATTTTCAGTTACGTTTTATGAAGGTGTACAATTTAATATAATCTGCTTTTGTTAAAGACTGGATCTTGCTTGGCAATTTAAGGTCTTTAAATATGAGGAACTTGTCCAGAAGTTCTTTTCTAGACATTTTCATTTTTTGATAAATGTATTTCCTAATTGTCAAGTGGTTTTAGTAATAGTTTCCTATTTTTGCTGGAAAAAGCACCAAGTACAGGAAATTTCTGACAGATTTCTTACCGACATGTGATTCACCTGTTTTGTTTTTATTTTTTCCATCTTCCAATGAATGCATGCCAAATGTTGCCTGGTAACATTTTCTGTCAAAATTGTCTGTACCTATAGCATGATTGATTTTTGCTAGTTACAAGTTGATATCAATGACTTCATTTCATGAGCTGAGAAGTACTAGATTTATTAAGTCCATATGAAAATTCCGCTTTAGTTGAATAAGTTTAGTGCCAGGTCGACATGTGCATTTCCTTTTAATCAGTGTTTAAACGAATAGATTCACCAACTCAACTTTAACAGCTAGCAATTGACTATCAACATATAAATACTGTTGAATTATCACGTGGCATTATTTTATTTTTCTTTGGCAGATATCAATGAATTAAATTATTTGATCAATTTTGCAGGATACTCAGCTTTTGCTAACTGGAGGCGTTGAAAAAGTTCTTCGCATATTTGATTTAAATCGACTGGATGCTCCCAGGGAAGTTGAAAATTCTCCTGGTTCAGTAAGAACTCTTGCTTGGCTTCATAGTGACCAAACTATCTTAAGTACCTGTACTGATATTGGCGGGGTGAGGTATGTACACAGAATTTGAGTTTGATGTTATTTGTTTTCTCATAGGTAGTTTAAGTTACTTCTTTTAAATCTTGCTTTTTGTTTCAAACATCTCAGTAGCATACGATGCTTATTCATGAGATAGTATTCAAGTTTCTGATGTCAGAAAATAGAAGAAAAGGGTCTTTATCTGTGCTAGTTTTTGGCATGTAAAGTTATTTTTTCCTGGCTGAATTGAGCTGTTGCGTGATCATTGACTGATGCAACCTACTTATAGTGTGTGAGTTTGCTTTGGACCCTTTTCTTCATTTTTTTCATTTTGGTCAACTGTTAGGGACTTCTAGATTTAGACCTTGCTCATTGAAGTATTTGATCGAATTATAGTACCTTACAACTTCCCAACTATTATATTTGCACTTGTGAACTCCTGGCCTAAAGAATTTTCAGATTTCTCATTAGGATCAAGATATCAAGAGACGTTCTGTGCATGGTCAAATCCATCAATTTTCTGCTACTTCTACATTGATTTCTGGAATTTCTGATTCCATGCCTGTATAGTATTGTAATCTAATATTTTGAACTGATGGCTTAGGTTGTGGGATGTAAGAACTGGCAAAATATTTCGAACACTTGAGACCAAGTCTTCAGTAACCAGCGCTGAAGTGAGTCAAGATGGTCGCTATATAACAACTGCTGATGGATCAACTGTCAAATTTTGGGATGCAAATCAGTATATATCTCCCCCATCAACTGCCTCCCCTTTCCCTTTCTAATTCTATGAGCAATCTCTGAGCATAGCTTATGTTCGTGTCTTGGTTTTTATCCATAATGATGTGTCATCTTTCAACAGCTTTGGACTGGTGAAAAGCTACAATATGCCTTGCATTGTTGAATCAGCTTCATTGGAACCAACGTATGGTAACAAATTTGTTGCTGGAGGAGAAGACATGTGGGTTCGTGTTTTTGATTTTCACACAGGCGCAGAAGTTGGTGAGTTCCCTTATTCCTTTCTGTATCAGAATTTTTGTACTACATCATTTAGTGCCTTGATTTCCTGGACTCGGGACTTAATTTCCTTTAGAAGTTTTTTTTTTTTCCCATTTCTCCACTTTTCAATTTCCCTCTTTATATTTTTGTGATGTAGGAGAGTAGCTGCTGAATCTATTTCCATATTGCATTTTAACTCGAGCCTTGTTGCCTAGACACAGACTTTCTGTTTTCCTAGTAATTATACAAGTGTTGCACAATACCAGTTTCACCCCCACAGTGTTCTAATTGGATTTTACAGTCGTCATTATTATCGATATTTATTTTCCTTTTTTGGGTTATACGGAACTTAGTCCCTTCATGGGTCAGGCCTCTCATTGCTTCCCAAGGTTTCCTTGTCAAAGGTTATAGCCTAAGCTGTTGCCCCTTGCTTGGTCTTTTTTTTTTTTTTTGTAACAGGATGCAACAAAGGTCACCACGGTCCGGTGCACTGTGTTCGATTTTCTCCCGGAGGTGAATCCTATGCTTCGGGTTCTGAAGATGGGACTATCAGAATATGGCAGACGGGACCCTTGACTCATAATGAACAGGACACTTCTAATGGACCTACTCAGAACGTGAAGGATGCAGCTGATGAGGTTACTCAGCAAATTGAGAATGTTCATATTTCAGAAGAGAAAAATGAGCGAGGTGAAAATGCAATCGATGCTGAATAGGAGTATTTTGTTTTGTGTCTGTTATAGTTTGCCCCGACTGATGGTTGTAAAAATGGCTTAATTATCACTACTCGTCCTGTTTCTATGGCGTATTTGAATAAAGATGAGATTTAATCACTCTTGCTCTATTAACTCTTACAAGTTACAATCTACCCTCGGCATATGATGATTCAGCCTTTGTGTTAGACACTCTTTAGCTGATCTCTATCTAGAAGAGAATTCAAATTCCAGAGGATGGAGTGATGTGCATTTTTCTCTTTATATCCAGGGAATGGCTATAGTCTATCGACCATACTTAGTTTGTATTAGACCGGAGAAAAAGGGTAGAGGGTGTGGAGTCTTTTCAAGTAAAAGAATTGCTTGCTTCGGAAACTCTGGACAATTTGGCACTCTTTTATGTGGATCCATCTATGCTATTGATTTTGAATTTATTTATCACATCACATCACTGCACATATTTTTTTTAGATGGGGGGGTGCCAAAAATGATGTCAAGGAGAGTGGACATCTAGCATTATTCGATGGACAAAATATATCTACTAATACTATCATTTCAGACATTTGCCTTCCTGAAATTATATGAGGTTTTGGGTCGTCAAATAAGAGTGATTCTATTTAACACTATTAGTGTTAACACTAGTCCAGGTGTCACGGGTTGCCTTTCTTCTTAGCACAGAAAGGGACACCGTGCGGCAGTAGTCTGTTCCGCTAGACTACTTTCCGCCTTTTCTCGGGACGAAAGAGATTTTGATTGCAAACATTAGAAAGCTTGAAATACAATTGAAATGAAATTGATCATTGATTCTGAAAGCAAGAAATTACAATTGGAAAGCAGGAAATTACAAATGGCTAGTGCAGGGGGCGAACACTAGAAAGCTTGAAAGTTTTGTTTGAAAGACTATTACCCCCTATAATAGATAAAACAAAAAAACCTAAGTACCGGGAGTAGACGTCTTCTTGCCGAAGAATCATACTAAAATTTATCTATTTTCTATCTATTTTAGAAATGGAAATTACAACTCGAAATGGACTAATATTTACAATGTGCGGCCGAAGTTGGGGCAAACTGCGGCTGCGATAGGGTCACGGGGCTTAATGAAGCTGCGGTCCGTGACATTCTCCCCCATTTGTTTTGGCGACGTCCTCGGAGCCATCGATAAATGATATACTTCAATAAACTGTTTGAAGGCTTCAAGGTCTTTCGCTTGCCCGATTATTCACTCGCTGTTGCATCCGCTCCATTTGACCAAGTACTCCTGAAGATATTTCTTTGATACTTGAGTAGTTTGCTGGCCAAGAATCTCTTCAGCAACATTCTTTTCGGATCTTTTCAATTTAATCCCATGTTGCTTTAGATCTGCAGACTGCTTGTACCATTTCTGAGTGATGTCCACAGTATGAGGAAGTAACGGTTGCTGGCCAATACTGATCTCAAAAGGACTCTTTTTGGGAGAAGAGCTCTTCTGGGCAGTGAAGTGCATCTGAGCCGCATCCAGAAGTTTTACCCAAATTTTCTGTGAAACAGAGATAAAGTGCTGAAGAGAATCCTTCAGCTCGGAATTGAAGCGTTCTGTCTGTCCCTCAGATTGTGGGTGAAAACTTGAACTTGTGCTCAAAGTTGAACCAAGATGTTTGAGCAACTCGGTCCAAAGTAAGCCAATGAATCGAGAATCTCGATCACTGACGATATCCTTAGGCAGTCCCCAGTATTTGACATTCGGTTTGAAGAAGAGTTGAGCTGTCTCTTCGGCTGATGTATACTTGGACGCTGTAGTGAAAGCTGCATGTTTAGATAAGCGGTCTCTTTCAACCGTTGGCAATCCACGACCGTAGTCCATCGATACACTCTCGACTGGTCTGTTCGGGATGGAGAGAGGCTTCAGTAAGCCTGCCTTTTTCTGATGACCCGCTATATCTGGCTGACAACCAAGACAAGTTTTCACATAACTTGCATTGTCATCCTGCCTCTGAGGCCTGTAGTATGCACGTTTCAGTAGTGCATAAGTACGCTCGACGATAGTCCCACTTCCACACTTTTCTCCCAGTTGTTTCCGAAGCTCTTCAAGCTCTGGCTGAGACTTACGGTATAGTGCCCTAGTGGGAGGTTTGGTACCCGAAACACATTCGGTCTTACAATCAATTGCCTTCATCAGTGGCAATCCCCTTGGTAACTCATCCGGCATGATGCCCTCGGATTTCTTGATAAACCTTCTAGCAGGTTTCGGGACAGAGCTAGTCGCCTCTTCGATCTCCTCTGTTCGAAGGGTGCACAAAAATGAGGGTTCATTCCTCCTGAAACCCTTACTGAATGGCATGGCCGAAATACTCTTCCCGCTTGTTTTCCCAGCTTGTGTGGGAATGATGAATGGTTTACTACCCATCATCATTAACGAATCAGCATACGGCAACACTACTGTCTTAGTGTCCCGAAGAAATTCCAATCCCAAAATGAGCTTGAAATCATCCATCTGAACTGTCGACAAGTTTGTCCTCCCTTCAAAAGGACCTATCTTGATCGACACAGATTTTGCTACTCCCGCTATTGGTTGAGCAGCGGAGTTGATCGCTTTGACCTTCCCCTTACCTCTTTCCAGAACAAGTCCGAGTCGCTGCACTTCGGAACTTGCGAGGTAGTTGTGGGTAGCACCAGTGTCTACCATAGCCCTGATTGGCTTTCCATTGATCCTCACATCAATGTACATTAAACTTTTCACCCTGCAGGTGCGAGCCTTCGATTCTCCAATCTTCGGCTCTTTCGAGGGATCTCCATCCCTTTTAGTTGCTCGGTGCGATAGTGTATTGCACCAATGCGAGAATGCACCAATTACATCCTCATCACCTTCGGATTCGGTCTCATCATGACAGCTAGCTTGTGGGGTATTTTGCTTTGAACTCGAGCCACCACTTGCTAGTTGACAGTATGCATTTACCATCCGTTTCTGAGGACATTCCGCCACCCGATGTGGTCCTTCACATAAGAAGCATCGCAATTTAGGAGTGGCATCAGATCTGCCCTCTATTGCCTTTCCTTTGTTCCAGTTGCTACTACTGGCACCGTTATAGTTTCCTTGACGGCTATTCTGATAGTTTCCCTGCGAGTTACTCTGACGGGTGCCTTCATAGGCTCTTCCCCCGTTCTGAGAGTAACGCTCTCCCCCATTTGAGTTCGAGCTGGATCTGTAAGGTCTGTTTCCACCTCTAACAGATTGACTATTTCCCGAAGGTCGATCCTCTCTCGATTCCGGTTGATAGTCGCTTAAGCATTCGGCAGCTCCCATAGCCGTGCTCAAATCAGTGACCTTCTGTCTCTGAAGTTCCGTGCGTGTCCACGGTTCCAACCCTTCCATGAAGGTAAATAGCTTATCCTTTTCCGACATATCTCGAATATTCAGCATATGTCCTGAAAAGGCTTTCACATACTCCCTGATGGAGCTCGTGTGTTTCAGTTCTCGTAAGGCCCGACGTGCCTCGTATTCCACATTCTCTGGGAAGAATTGAAATCTGATTGCTTCCTTGAGAAGATCCCAAGAATCTATTCGGACCCTGTTGGCCTGAATATCAGCATACTTCGTTCGCCACCAAAGCTTTGCATCTCCACTCAGATACATGGTAGCTGTAGTAACCTTTCTCGCTTCGTCTTGGATCGAAGCCGCAAGAAAGTATTGTTCCATATCGAACAAGAAGTTCTCAACTTCTTTAGCATCGCGTGCTCCTCCGTACGCACACGGTTCTGGAATTCTGAGTCTATGAACAGGCTCATGTGCGGTGGCTTGTCCGTTGCCAACCGCGCGTTGAAGCACTAGCAATTGAGCTCTCAACGCTTCGATCTCATCCTGCAGATCAGGTATGAATTCAGCAGCTTCAGTCATTGCTGCGTTAGCCCTCTGGCTTTCATCCAGTTGGATGCGTAATTCCCGAATTTCCGTCTCTGCCACCTCGACCTTCTCCTCGTAGCCATCCATGGCACAACCCAACCGAGTATTCACCATCTCAAGCGCATCCATGCGCTGTTTCGTAGTCAACTTTGGAGGATCCACCACCTCCGTGGTGTTCGATCCAATTGGATCCATAGCTTTCTTATCGAGGGTCTTGAGCCGCAGCTCTGATACCAAGTGTCACGGGGTGCCTTTCTTCTTAGCACAGAAAGGGACACCGTGCGGCAGTAGTCTGCTCCGCTAGACTACCTTCCGCCTTTTCTCGGGACGAAAGAGATTTTGATTGCAAAATATTAGAAAGCTTGAAACACAATTGAAATGAAATTGATCATTGATTACTGAAAGCGAGAAATTACAATTGGAAAGCAGGAAATTACAAAATGGCTAGTGCAGGGGGCGAACACTAGAAAGCTTGAAAGTTTTGTTTGAAAGACTATTACCCCCTATAATAGATAAAACAAAAAAACCTAAGTACCGGGAGTAGACGTCTTCTTGCCGAAGAATCATACTAAAATTTATCTATTTTCTATCTATTTTAGAAATGGAAATTACAACTCGAAATGGACTAATATTTACAATGTGCGGTCGAAGTTGGAGCAAACTACGGCTGCGATAGGGTCACGTGACTCAGTTGAAGCTGCGGTCCGTGACACCGGTGTGACATTTAAATGAAAAGTATAATTAAATGGATTATTTAATTCTACCTTTAATTGAATCTATCACTTTGTGCACATAAATTGATGTTATAACACTAATGGAGTTAGATAGTATTATTCAATGATCTTTTGAGCCACATTATTTTAGAAAAATGTCTTTTGGAATAGAAGATTAATGGAGAATGTATGGTTGAAAAAGAAGGAAAAATTATTGATATGATAGAAAATATTATTTTATTGAAAAATGTGTGGTTGAAAATGAGTAAAAGAATGATAATAAAAATTTTAATATAGCTCAAACATGGGCTAGATTCTTGTGCAATCCATGGAGTACGGATAGTTGGAAATTTTTTGTTAATTCAAATATTCCTTACTATTACGTCTCCTTTCAGTGACCTCTAAAAGGTTGAACCAACTTATTTTTCATGTAGAAATCTGTTCTGCACATTTGATTCACAGCATGAACATTGGAAAAGGTGCAAAAAAAAAAAAAGTTGGGTTGAGAGCTCAATCACCAGAGGTAGAGTCGTGGTTGATTCTACTCTGATGCTTAAGTTAGTACTAGATAAAATTTCCCAAATAGTTGAAATTGTAATCTCGATTTGAGTGAAAATTATTTAAGTAAACCATGATCCGATAACAATATCATGAGATCATCATTCCACAAGTCAATCCCCATTTGACCATCAACATGTTGAAACCAACCAAATGATCGTTTTGTCCTTCCAACGTGTATAGTTCTCTTAGTCCTATTTTTATAAGGCAAATCTATTGTGAACAAATCGCAACATAGAGTCCAAAGAACCTATCGTCGGACTACTGAGTTCAAGTTCAAATGTCTATAGAGAATGCCTCGAAGTGATATTTATTGTAATGATTGACAAATTTCTCTATTGCACGTATATAATCTCTAACTATTTTATACCGATCATCAAATTAAGACTTTACTCATTGGCACCTCGAACAACTTGAACTAGTAATCAAAGATACATTACTCGCTCAGAATTTAGGTGACTCATTCGATAATTGAGGATATTCTCATTCCTAGTAGCTACAAATGAGTCATCTACATGGTCATGTCCAAATGTGAACTAATCACATCATTGTTCTTATCCCAAAATCTAGAAAAGTTCTAATAAAAATAATACAATCTTATCAACAAAAAGCGCCCAACTTTGTATACCTATCTTGAACGATATATTTTGATCACATCACAAATTCTCATTATACTCGAACCATCAAGTATTCAACTTGTGACATTTTGAATGATCATGAAATTTTAGATTATTATTGCGAATCGAATCATAACTCATAATGTTAATCATAAAATACTAATTGAAGGACATCAAACTAACAATCTCCCACTTGCCCTTTAGAGTAAATGTGACATATCTATAGTACTCATCCTCTCAAGATGCTCATCAAGAACCTAAGTTGTTAAGCTCTTGTGAATGGATCGGGAAGATTATCCACTGATGCAATCTTTCTAATCGTAACGTCTTCTCAATGAATAATCTCTCTAATAAGGTAAAAATTGGAATCAGTATACCCAATAGGGTTCAGATCATTCTTTGAATAGACAAACATATAATCTTTTTTCAAAGGTACTTGAGTATATGCTTCATCGTTGTCCATGTTCTAGCCTAATTATACTAATAACGACTAATCACATTATCTAAATATTCAATCTTGTACAAAACATAGTATACATGAGATTTCATATAACCAAAGCATAAGAAAATTTCTTCATGTCATCTATCTTTGTAGTAGTTTTGGGAGAATGTTCATTATGTAGATTAATTCCATTTCTATTGGAAGTTGTCCCATTTTGAAATTTTGCATTGCAAACCTAGACAATATCTTGTCAATATATAAAACTTGGAATAGTGCTATCTGCCTATTTTTCCTATCTCGCAAGATATGAATGCCCAAAAAATAATTAGGTTGTCCTAAGTCCATAACAAATTGTTGTGTCTACCATTTTTTTACGTATGACAATGCCCCTAACATCATTTCATATAAGTTGAATTTCATTCACATAAAAAATTAGAAAAAGTACTTCATTTCCTTGTATACATAAGGCTTATCTAGATTTTGATCAAAATAATAGGTTTTCATAGTCTGATTAAATCTGATATTCCAAGACTAGGACGCTTGATTAAGTCCATAAATAGATCTTCGCAACTTGTAAACTTTTTTTCATGGTCTTCTTTCACAAACTCGTCAGGTCGCATCATGTAAATTATCTCATCAAGATGTCCATTAAAAAATACTCATGTACCAATGGACGTACCCAAGCCAATCCTTCATCCAATTCGTGAGCAAAGATCACTCAAGGGAATCCCAGACTTTTTTTTGTTGGAAATAATTCATCAAGAAGCCACCTTTAAATATATCTTTACTTCCATTTTCCATACCTCATAATCATAATGAGGGAAATGGAGAAAATGATTCGTATAAATTTAAGCAAGAATGTTTCTTCGTAATAGATACCTTATTTTCAGGTAAAAATCCTCAGGCACTAGCCTTGATTTGAAGGCTTCACCCTTTCCATCTACTCATCTTTTCCTTTATAGACCATCTTGCACCCTATATGTTTGACCCCATTAAGATCTGTTATAAGATCCCAAACCTTATTGGAATACATGAATTTCATTTCTGGTTCATAACAACTCCCATGATTTAAAATCTAAATCCTACTTCACTTCTTCAAACAAAGTAGGATCTTTCTCTTACTCAGTCGAGATAGCCTGATAAGATTCTCCATAGAATAACTATCGGAAGGTGGTCTCACGACCCTCCCAACGAGTAATGATTGGAGGTGCTCAATCGTTCCATCCGACTAAATGTTCTTCCTCTCCTCCCACTATTTGGTCTCCTTTTATATTAGGTAAAACCTCTTTATTATCTTTATCGAGAGGGAATGCGTATGCGGAACAATGGACGCCTCATTCTTTACTATATTTGGTTTTGTTTGTCCATGGGGTTCTATAGCACTTGCTCATTTATCCCATTAGCAATCATTATTTTCGTAGGAGGTTCCAAGTCTTCACTGTTTCATTCTATGAAAAAATATGGAATCGAGTTGTTTAAACCATGTTCTAACACCTCTTACAATAGAATTTTACTAGTAGATTTGCATTTATCTATATACTTTACATTTAAGAATTATACTCTAGAAGTAGTAACCTCTCGTTCTTTTTGGATATCCTACAAATAGACAAACTCTGACCTTGTTTCCATCTTTCACTTAAACACTTTTGCTGAATATCGTCATATCTAAATGTGGTGTAAATTAGGTTTGTGCCCATTCCAAAATTCAAGAGTTGCCTTGGGAACTGACTTAAATGGTACAATATTCAATATGTAAATGGCATTTTGTAGTGCATATCCTAAAAGAAAATAGGCAATGAGAAATAACTCATCATTGATCTCACCACATCTAAAATAGTTTGATTTCTTCTTTCCAAAACACAAATCTGTTCGGAAATCCTAGGTGCACTCAATTGGGGATAATATCCCACTGTTCGATAAGTAAACTTTAAACTTTTGGAGATAGATATTTGCTACCTCATTTGGATCGAAGGGCCTTGATACTCTTACCTAATTGTTTTTCAACCTCCAATCGAAACTCCTTGAATTTCTCCAAAGCTTCAGACTTCTGAGACAGTAGGTATATATATCCATATCTAGAGTAATCATATGTGAAAGTGATGAAGTGCTCATATATTTCTCTAGCCTGAGTACAAATGGGTCCACAAACATGAGATTGAACTAATTCTAAAACTTATTTTGCTCTTAATCTTTTAGCCTTAAAAGGCATCTTGGTCATCTTACCTTCAATACAAGATTCACAAGTATGTATGGATTCTATCTCTAACCCAGTTAAAGGTCCATCCTTTACCAATCTTCAAATCCAATTTAGATTTGTATGCCCATTACCTAAATGATATAAGAGAGTTTTATTAGTATTAGATAACCTCATTCTTTTTCTATTAGCAGTAGTGTTATGTATAGAGCCAATCATAGGACATAGAAACCTCTAACTATATGTCTCAAACATATAACATAATTATTCATCTTAATAACTACCATAAAAGGGTAAAAAGAACCGAATAACCAACACAAAATAAAAGTACAACAAAAACCAAGTTCTATATAAGTTCGAGAATATAATAACAGTCATTGAAAATCAAATGTATATGATTTTCAAAATATAAAGTATGGGTGCTAACAATTTTGGCAGACACTACTCATCCCATGCCAAGTGATTTGGGTAATTCTTTTCAAATGAACCTTTTGTCCATAAATAAAGCATTTTCCCTATGGTTTTCCATCAATAATAGTTTTTCCCCTTTCGCTTTTTGTTTAGCATCTTCCTCTTGTTTTTTCCTTTGCCATTAGAAGGTTTATGATGAGAGGGATCGGCCGTCAAATCAAAGAATCTCTACTTTTAGCCTTTAGAAGAGATTCATTGCTTTGGAGCTCCTTCATTAATTCCGTCAAAAACATGTTCATTTGTGTAGATTGTAATCAACTTTGAACTATGAAAACATCTCAAGGAGAGTCAAGAACCATGTCAATTTGAGTTTTGGAATCATGGTTAAAATATGGTCCCTCACAGATATGCTTGGTTTCATGCGTATATTCATAATTGCCTTAATGGAAACTTATTTAGATAGTCGACTTTAATGTCCAAATATCTTAAGAAGATTTTTCATCATGTCAAAAAGCTATTTTTATTTTTTGATGTTTCTATCACAATACATTTGACATGGATTCCAAAATACAAAAATGGGTCATCTCATCAGATTGACACAAATTTTCATATGAAGTCTTTTGAAATTCTGTTGAGTTATCATTATGGGCCTTGGGACAAACTTTAGTTAACATGAATTTATGTTTTTCAGCGATAAGAATAATGTTAAGAATCCTTTTTCAATCAATGTAGTTTTCTCCCACAAGTTAGTTTTTGTTAAGTATCACTAACAATAGATTAAGTGACATTTTTTGTAAAATTAATAATTAGCGTATCAATTAATATAATAATCTCTGCATGATGCATGTATGTGTAAAATGCCTGTAACTTTTAACACGCCTTCTATAGTAGATCAATATAGTTTTGGTAGACACTACTCCTGCCATGCCAACCATGACAATATACTCCACTTCAATGAGGTGCTTGTAACCTCTACAAAGAATTGCAAACATGATTAGTGGCTCTAGAATCTCCAATCCATGTATTAGTAGGATCAACCACTAAATATGACTCAATGAAAAGACGATTACCTTTACCTTGCTTCCCCTTAACTAAGTGATCTTGGCAATTCTTTTCAATTGACTCTTTTGTCCATAAATAAAGCATTTTCTCAATTGTTTTACATCGATAATAGTTTTTTCCCCTTTCGCTTTTTTGTTTTGCATCTTCCTCTTGTTTCTTCCTTTGCCATTAGAAGGTTTATGATGAGAGGGATCGGCCATAACAATCAAAGAATCTCTACTTTTAGCCTTTAGAAGAGATTCATTGCTTTGGAGCTCCTTCATTAATTCCGTAAAAAACATGTTCATTTGTGTAGATTGTAAGAACATCTTAAGGAGAGTCTCAAGAACCATGTCAATTAGAGTTTCAGAATCGTGGTTAAAATATGGTCTCTCACAAATGTGCTTAGTTTCATGCGTATATTATACCTTAATGGAAACTTATTTAGCTAGTCGACTTTAATGTCCAAATATCTTATGAAGATTATTCATCATTTCAAAATTTTTTTTATTTTCCGTCGCAACAAATTTGACATGGATTCCAAAATATAAAAATGGGTCATATCATCAGATTGACATAACTTTTCATATGAAGTCTTTTAAGATTCTCTCGAGTCATCCTTGGGGGTCTTGGGACAAACTTTAATCAACACAAATTTGTGTTTTTCAACAATAAGAACAATGTTAAAAATCCTTTTTCAATCAACGTAATTATTTTATCACAAGTTGGTTTTTGTCAAGTATCACTAATAATAGATTAAGTGACATTTTTTGTAAAATTAATGATTAGCGTGTTGATAAATATAATAATCTTTGCAGGAAGCATGTATATGTGCAAATATAGACCAAAAAGTTTATTTTTAATAAAAGAGCTAAAATCCTCGTAGCTTTTAACACACCCTCTATAGGAGATCAATTTAGTTTTGGTAGACACTACTCCTCTCATGCCAACCCTGACAGTGTACACACTTCATTGAGGTGCCTGGAATCTCTACAAAAAATTGCAAACATGATTAGTGGCTCTAGAATGTACAATCCATCTATTAGTAGAATCAATCACTTAATATGGCTCATTGAAAAGACGATTACCTTTACCTTGCTTCCCCTTAGCTATGTGATCTGGGTAATTCATTTCAAATGACCCTTTTGTCCATAAATAAAACATTTTCCCATTAGTTTTCCATCGATACTAGATTTTTCCCCTTTCGCTTTTTGTTTAGCATCTTCTTCTTGTTTCTTCCTTTGCCATTAGAAGGTTCACGATGAGAAGGATCGACAGTCACAATCAAAGAATCTATACTTTAACCATTAGAAGAGATTCATTTCTTTCTAACTCCTCCATTAATTCTGTAAAAAAACATGTTCCTTTGTGTAAATTGTAATCAACTTGAACATCTCAAAGAGAGTCTCAAGAACCATGTCAATTTGAGTTTTGAAATCATGGTTAAAATACGGTCCCTCGCAGATGTGCCTAGGTTCATGCGTGTGTTTATAATTACCTTAATGGAAGCTTGTTTAGCTGGTTGGCTTTCATGCCCAAATATCTCATGAAGATTTTTCATCATGTCAAAAACTATTTTCATTTTCTGATGTTTCCATCGAAACATATTTGACATGGATTCCAAAATATAAAAATGGGTCATCTCATCAAATTGACACAACTTTTCATATGAAGCCTTATGAGATTCTGTTGAGTCATCCTTAGGTGTCTTGGGACCAATTTTAGTCAACACGAATTTGTGTTTTTCAGCAAAAATAACAATGTTAAGAATCCTTTTTCAATCAATGTAGTTTTCTCCCACAAGTTGGTTTTTGTTAAGTATCACTAATAATAGATTAAGTGACATTTTCTATAAAATTAATGATTAGCGTATCAATGAATATAATAATCTTTGCATGATGTATGTATGTATGTATGTATGTATGTATGTATGTATAGACTCGTAACTTTTAACACGCCCTCTATAGGAGGTCAATATAGTTTCTAGCAAGGTTGGGCTGTCCCACTCATTTTATTGAGTTATGCATCTCATGCCACAATTAAAATGATGATTGATTAATATTTGGCCTATAAATAATTTTGTCGAAATTTTCTTTAAGAAATCCTTCAAAATTTTCATATATAAGTGTATTAACACGTGTCAATAATTTTTAAATATCTGAAATAAATGAGATGTTATCTATATGATAATCAGTATTCCATTTTAAAATATTCTACTTATAGATCCAATTCTAGTTAA
Organism: Fraxinus quadrangulata; assembly: GCA_903798255.1. Classification (NCBI taxonomy): domain Eukaryota; kingdom Viridiplantae; phylum Streptophyta; class Magnoliopsida; order Lamiales; family Oleaceae; genus Fraxinus; species Fraxinus quadrangulata. The sequence continues at coordinate 33,962 of CAIGRB010037263.1, forward strand.
TCCAATTATAATAACAAATTGTATAACGGAAAAAGCCGTGAGTTCATATACGCTTATAAACCCTCTCCCATTTATTATTTTTAATCGTTTGATTTTTCTTTAATAATTAATCAATTAAGTATAAAGAATTATATTAGTACCAAATTATTAAAGATAATTTTCCTAGCACTTCTAATTAATTTAGAGTGATGGAAAAATTATATAATACCAATGCATATAATTTTAGTGTATGGATGATACTTATTTAATCTACATGATATGCCATAATATTCATTTCTTCATCCATAAAGTAATAAATAAATGAAGTATGATAACTTATGGCTCATCCTAATAAATTAAAATTACAACAAGAATTAAAGTAGTCTATTAGGCCACATTTCGATCTAATTTTTCAATCTTCTTTCAGCCCAATCCAAGAAATGTCCGAAGTAAGGGTGAATTTGATTTTGAGTTCCAATGTTTTAGACAAGAACCATTATCTACTTAGATTAGGCCAAGACTCAAAGAATTGCCCAAAAACTTAAAATAGGTCCAAGAATACAAACCCTAGTAACACCACCTCCAACCATCCCAAATATACCCGTACTCAGAGGCACATGCAGCGACAGCCACAAAAGGGGCCTCCATTGCCACCACCAAATAGGCGGCCACATCTAAGGCTACCTTACATGAGACAACTGCTACTTCTTTTGGTCGCAACGACTGCCACTACTTCGATCGTAGCGACTGTCACCGTCGCCGCCTTGGTGGTTCCACAATGGTGTCTCTGCCTTTGCTCCATTTCTCCTTCATCCCAAGCTTTCAATAAACATTTACAAACCATAAGTTTTCCTCCTCAAAGTACCAAGGTTTCCATGAAAAATCAACAAAAAAATAAAAATGATTGAAGCCCAAAATTTCATCATCTTTGCTTGATACAAAAGTGTAGAAATTTTGAAAATGAGAAGACAAAACCCTATCACCTTTTGGCTTATAACACTGGAGATTTTGAAATGAACATATCAAATTATAAGCATGGAAAAGGGAATATTCCAAAGTCAAAAGGTGATTATTTAAATATGAACGTTAAGTACAAGAAGTAATTAACATGTCAAATCATATAACTGAACACCTCTCGTACTAAAAATACATATTACATTAAGGGTGTATTTGAGCCACATTATTTTGAAAGAATGAATTTTGAAATAATTGATTGATGGAACATGTGTGGTTGAAACAGAAGAAAAAATTATTGATGTGATGAAAAATATTATTTTATTGAAAAATGTGTGATTAAAAATGAGTAGAAAAATGAGAATGAAAAAAATAATGTGTACCAAATAGGGACTAAGATTTTAAAAACCAATCATAGTCGAGGATCTCTATAAACATTGACTCTAATACCATTTGTTGATTTTTAGATTTAATCACAAGAGAAAATTGATTTCACTTTGAAAATTAAATCCAAACATATTATAGAACTTAAATCTCCTTCGAGGTTGTATTCTATTTTTAAATCATTACAAGTAGGGTGAGATCATAACTTTAGAAGATTTTTTAATGGCTTTCTACTACCTAGCCAAAGCCGCCTCCCTTAAATCTTCCCTCTTGTTCTTTATTTAGGTACCTCTCTTTTTTAGAAATGTAAGATTGTTGCTAACCTTCGTGCTAGAGAAATGTACACAAACAATTGTGAAATCAAATAATGATTCTCTAACAATATCTTCCGATCGTCATTCCACAAGTCAATCCCATTTGATCGTTAATATGTTGGAACCGACAAAATGACAATTTTGTCCTTCCAACATGTATAGCTCACAGAGTCCCGTTTTCATAAGGAAAATCTATTATGAACAAATCACATCATAAAGTCTAATGTTCTCATCGTCGGATTATTGAGTCATGTTCAAATGCCTACAAAGAATGTTTCGGAGTGAATCATCTCATCATAACGATTAACAAATTCCTCCATTACAAGTATATGGTATGTAAATATTTTGCCTCGATTCCCAAAGTACCTTGATCGATATTCAAGTTAAGATTTCACTCATTGACACCTCAAAAAACTTTAACTAGCAATCATATGTACATTACTCGCTCAGAATTTATGTGACTCCTCTAGTGATCGATTAGAGTCTTATTCCTAACGATCACAAATGAGTCATCAATGAGATCATCTTCAATGTGTACCAATCACATAATTGTTCTTATTCCTAAAATTTAGACAAATCTCAGTAAGAACAATGCAATATTATCTATATAAATGCCTAACTTTATGTATCGATTGCGAATGATATATTTTTCACATCACAAATTGTGTCACATTATACTTGAATAGAGAATAGTCAAGTATACATATGTGACACCTTTTATGATCATGAAACTTTATATTATTATAGAGAATAGTCAACTTAGAATTTCATTCACAAAATACCACTCAAATGGCATCAAACTAAGCACTTTATTCATTTTTGGAAATAAAATAAAATAAAATAGAGATCGGTCAAAAAAAGGGAAAGGAAAAAGAATAAACCAATTATTTTCTCTACCTCGTCCTCGTTAGCCCATATAGACGTGCCATAGATAATCAAGTTGGTAATACCATATTTGGAGAGTCAAACCATTCTCTAATTTTAAAAATTACGATAGAAAATATTTCAAATTTATATTCAAGTACTGACTTTTCAAAATAGATAGTATTTTATAATTAGAAAATCTTGAGGAGATACTCTTGAGCTAGAAAGCAAATGGGACGCATGTGCAAAAACACAATGGTAAATAATAATAAGTTTGGAATGAAATGGGTCAAGAAGCAACTAGAGGTAATGATATCTATAATATATTAAATATCACATCAAATGAGAAATATTTTTTGGACAATTCTAGCTCTGCTATGATTCAATTATTTCAATAATAACTTACTTTCGTTTTTCAATATATATTTTATTTATTTAACCATTTTTTACCATTAATGTACATTTACATTTGATAGATTCATTTCACCTGTATGCTTTTATTAATATATAAAATTTCTATTATTAATTCTCAATTAATTAACATTTACATTCATTTAATTAATATTCATCTTCATTTTATGTATTTCAGTATTATTAATTTTAATCATATATTAATTAGAATTTCACATTTAAAAATGTATTTCATTATTCACATTCATGTATGCTAATTAACATCCAATTTTACTTGATTGGAATTAAATATTGTACCAAGTGAGAATTATTTTTTTGTACGATTTTACTAGAATTCAATTATTTTATATTAGCTTACTTTTCATTTTTCAATTTATATATTTAATTTATTTATTATTTAGTTTCAATCGATGTATATGTACGTTTGACATATTCTTTTACCAACGTGTTTTTATTAATGTATAAATTTCTTATCATTAATTCTCAGTTAATTAACATTAACATTTATTTAATTAATATTCATCTTCATTTATGCACTTCAGTGTTATTAATTCTAATTATAAATTAAATAGATTTTCACATTCAAGAATGCATTTCATTATTCACGTTCATATATGCTAATACATCCATTTTTACTTAATTGAAAATTAAATACATGATTTAAAATTCATGGTTACGTATATATTCCATTGTATTAATTCTAAATTAATTAATATTCACACATATTCACATATTACTTTTACATGAAGCATTTTCATAATAATGTGCAATACACGTTCAACAATTGACTAGTTCTCTCAAATGTAGAATGTCGTATGCAGTTACAGCTAATGCTATAATCGTGTTATGTTGCTCCATTGGTCCAATTCCATTCCAAAGTATGCGACTTGGGAAGATTTGTATCACCACCAACGACAATAAACATTACTTAATTTTGGGATTTTTCAAGTTACTTAATAATTTCACTCAAATCTTAGTTCCTATTTAGTTTAGATAAAAATCGGATTTTTAGTAGAGTTTGATAAAAAATGACAGAATATATAATTGAAAAGTTGTAAATCCTATAAAATCTGTTATTCAAATTTAATGTTCATTTTAACTTAGATTTTAATATACCTTTTAAGATTTAAATAGGCTTGTGCATGGTTCGATTTGGATAAATTTCAACTCAAATCAACTCAATCCAACAGTTGAAATCGAAGCGAACCAAACAAACCGAATCGATTTGCGTTGGTTTGGCTTGGTTAGTCGATTTGAACATTGATCCAAGTTTTTAAAAAATTGCCTGCTTTTTTTTTTTTTTCACTTGCATAGTATTTATTAATTAAAGACGGATAAGGAAAAACACATAAACGTACAATCAGAAGATAATTTACACACACATTCCAATCCATCCAATCCATTTAAATATTAAAAAGAACTTAAAAAAAAAAAAAGCCACATAGAGTCAGATAAGCACCGAAAATAGCAATAAACCATTGGTAAAAAAAAATTATAATTGACTCTAGGGTTGCATATGGTCCGGTTCGATTCGATTTTAAAGATAACCAAATCAAATCATAATTTTTTGAGTATTTAATAAGTGAATTTTTTGGGTCTAAATTTAATTATGGAATCGAACCAGGTTCCATTTGGTTCTGTACCGTGATTATTTTTTTTAAACATTTATGGCAACACTACATTGATCTAAGTAATGATATGTTCAATTTTATTTCTTACAACACTATATTAACTCTTACAAATTAACACAATTCAATTTAAGAATATAAAAATAATAAATTGTCTAATAAGATCCATTCACTAATGTATACAAATTACCTTGATCAAAGTAGATGAAATTGAATCAATATGACAGAAAAATGGTAAGATGAAGAGGCGCAACCGGTCAACTTCGATTATTTGAGAAAGACAGAATAATTGAGAAAAACTAAGGTCACTCAATTTTGATTCTTTGAAATTTGAATTACAAAGTTGAGCTTGGAGAAAAACAGGAAAATGATATTTTTTGACTCAATTAATTAGTTAGCAAGTGAAACAGGAAAATTATACTTTTGAGCTCAATTAATTAGTTGACAAATTTATTAAGAAAAAATTAAAATAATTTGACTTATTTAATATAAATTTTTTTAGAGATATTCGGTTCTTGGTCTAATACTGAAAATCAATCCAAACTCATCAATTCTATTCCGGTCTAGTTCATAGTTCAAGAGTTTTATCTATCCCAAATGGACCTAATTTAAGCAATAATATGATGATTCAATTAATTATATCAAAAGTTGGAAAATTATTGGTCCACTTTATATTAAACCAATGAAAAGGCAAGAGGAGAAGCGTTTTATATAATTATATTAAATTAATTAAATCAAATTAATTATATTAGTAATCTACAACAAGCAATTATGGAAGACATTTATACTAAAGAAATTATATCAAATTAATTAAATCAAATGTCCAACTCCGTCTCTATTTGTGAACCTGTGATGATGTTGAAGTTGAGAAGGCAAGATGAATATGCTAATTTTTTTTTTTAATAGCGAGAGTATGACACTGGAAGAGACGGTGAAAAAAAAAAGACTAATTTCACTTTTTTCTTCTTTCTTTTCATTCCCTCCCTTGTGAAATTTGAAGTTATGGTAGAAGAGGGCCAAGAGGCATAGATGGTAGAGAGATTATTTGAAAAGGAAATAGGTATGTGTTTTTTATTTTATATATATATATATATATAT
>CAIGRB010037263.1:39946-56925 GCA_903798255.1 Fraxinus quadrangulata
AATCGTGATCACCTCATGTCTGCAATAAGCTCTGCCGTCAATGTCCGGTCTTACGGAGATATATCAACTCTTACTGCCGCCGCAGCCACGGGTGAGAAATTTTTGAATGTGCATTATTCTTTTTTTACAGATTCTGACTACCTGAAATGAAAGGGATGAGTTAGATAAGTTCTCTCTCTCTCTTTTACAGCTCTGCGTGGAGTAGCTACCTTGAAGGCAAGAGCGTTGAAGGACGTGTGGAATGTTCCAGCAGCTGTTTCAAAAGACAGAGGGTTAAGCATAGGTACGGGTCACAATAGCAGCAAAAACAATACTTACGGAAACTACTATGAAGAACTAGCTCCTGAAGAACACTTTTTGGCTGCTTGTAATAAAGATCTGATGCTCGCTCGGGGCAGCGAACTTCTCAAAAGAACTCGTAAAGGTGACCTTCACTTGAAAATTGTTTAAAGCTTGGAACATTGTTCTTTGCATGAGTAGATCTTGATACCAATCAATTCTGCAGGTGATCTACACTGGAAGATTGTCTCCGTTTATATTCACCGAACTGGAAATGTAAGACCTGCGTGACTTCATTATATTAACGGACCCTCTAACTTATAATCTCTAAAGAAGCCTGCTATGTTGCCGGAAGGGGTGTCAACCGACCCCCTCGCATGGAGGGGGGCCGACATTTTTTAATTCACTTTTATTGCAGATGGGTCCCACCCCCATGTGTGGATTTCGAGTGTCAAAACCCTTGAGGCAAACAAGTTTAATTCATCTCAAAAAGCTTTATCGAACATAGGCTAAGGTTCTAGGTTCAAGTCTCACCATCAATGCCATCCCGCTTCTGAAAATGTTTTCCATCTCTAGTAACTTTTTTAGATGAGCTAGGTACATATAACATCCAAACATTTATCATTTATTACAATAGTTCCATTCACATTTTGCAGGTGATGCTGAAGATGAAGAGCAAATACGCAGCAAATACTTTAACCAAAAAGGACAAGAGTAAGATTTCAGACTTTAATTATCTGGACATTGTAAATCTGGTAAAATATTGAGTGCCAAGTTGTGCTGCAGATATAGTGTTGGATGTTTGCAAGGACATACCTGCATGGCCAGGGAGGCACTCGTTTGAAGATAGAGAGCAACGACGATACTTCGGGTTGAAAACAGAAGCCCGTGGCCTGGTCGAGTTTGAATGCAAAAATGAAAGAGAATATGAAATGTGGACGCAAGGTGTTTCGAGGCTCCTGTCCATAGTCGATGAAAGAATGGTGAAGAAGAATTCCAGCACAACACGGGGAAGATGAATTGAGCTTTACATTCTCACGATGTGAGTATTGTTAAGCTATTATCAGTCGTAGATGAATTGCTACTAGCGCACGCTTTTCAGAAAATGAATTCGAACTCGTCTTCATAGTTATCATTTTCTCAATTAATGTTAGAAGAAGTGTACCGGACCATGTTTAGCTTCCAAAATTCAAAATATTGTACGAATATTGCCTTTTAATTAGCTTGTATCATTTTCTTTGCTGATTATACAGTGTTTGGTTAAGCCTGAAAAGAGAAAAAGTTATTTTGAAATTATTTGAATTACTTATTTTGAGAGTAAAACTTACTTAGGGTGTGTTTGTCTCCCATTATTGGGAGAAAAATGGAGTAATGAATAGTATTTTTTGGAGAATATGTTGTTGAAATTTAAAGTAACTTTATTGGTTTGTGTGTAGAACATTTTATTTTGTAAATGTATAGTGGAGAATCTTACTGTAACAAACAATTTTTTAAATTAATGGTAAACAAATATGGGCTAAATCTCGAGCCTGACATTTTCTCCAGTTTGGTATAATTGTTGAAAGTATGAACAATGCATTTGCTCTCGATGGAATCCTCTCTGCATAGTAATTTGAGAAAAATAATTGTTGAATTTCATAGAATAATTCCTTCCTTCCATGGAACCTTCTCCGCCCTCCAACTGATTGCTCTGACCTATTTAGGCGAATCCACATATTGCAGCAGTCATCTCCTCCGATCTTCTCTATGCGTGCCACATTTGGGTCGTAACCATTTTTTGCAGGTTAGATTAGCAAGAAATCCGCAGCTTCAAATCCATGCCAAAATAAACAATACATATTCAATTATTGAAATCACCCATATATAAACATTTATTACAACACTAATTTGACAAAAAGAAAAGAAAATTCCACTAAGAGTTAAACACACCAAAGTATCTTGTATACAACACAGAAAAATAACTAGAAGGGCTAATTCCCATAACCACCATGAATCAACAACCCAAAAAATAAAAGAGATACATATCTAGAACTCATACATGTTCGTAATGAGACTAGTCGATACATCATAACCAAAACCAATACTCATTGCACAGCGACCTCATAACAACACTTCAATTCAAATTGGGAGAGAAGCTTCTGTAATTTTTTTAAAACTTTTTTCGATTTGAGTGAAATTATTTACATAGTTGTCAAATCTGACCCGGACAATTTAGCGAGTCAACGGAGTCAGTGGTTTGACCGGTGACTAGGTGATTAGATCAACATGTCAGTTTCTGTCAAATATCTTATTTACTATTTTTATTGAATAATAAAATTTTGACGTTTTCTACCATAACCAAGTTAACCTTATGTTGTTTAAATGACTGTAGATTAATCTGTATGTCAAAATTAAATAAATTCTAGATCATATATAGTAAAATATGCATTTGAAACAATAAATCATATCAAACCTAAATTGAAGTTTTTTCAAGTTGTACCTGTTTAGATCACAAGTTGTACATAAATTAACTCTAACCAAAATAAATTATATAATGGTAGTAATATCCACAAAACAGAACAATCCTCCACAACATCCATGAAAAATCTGAATTCAGTTTAAATAATCCTCAAAACCTGCCTCGCAAAAGATATTTTGTATGTCTTGCAACAGAATAACACATAGAATCAACTATCAGGTCACGTGAATATGCTTAGTTTCAGATTTCAGATTTTTCGTAAGTCATCCATCTTCCTCTAAATTTACCAATGCAATTTAATTTAAAACACAACAAAGAAACATTTATAACAGTGAAAAATGGTGAACATCTTCCACAATTTCCAACAAAAAAAAAAAAAAATCATATTTTTGCGTATTGTAATATTTAAAATTTGAAAAAATATTAAATTATAGACTTCATATTCTTCTTCCATGTATTATAACTTGAAATTGGAGATTTGGATTCTTGGGAGTGGATGAATGACAGGGAAATTCGGAGACGGCAAAAAGTTTATTTTTTTTAATTTCTCAAGGCATCGTTATGTGTATTTGAGATGTGGTTATGATGGTGGTGGTAGTTTGTGGTGTTAGTGGTAGGCGGTGCGATGCCCTATGGATGGGTGGTGACGATGGACGGCGATTGCACTACAACAAAAATTATCTTTCACAACAGGCAAAAAAAGTTGCGATAGACCTTTCGCAACCTTCATATGTATGTTATGGTCTGCGATCTACGACAACTTTCAAAGACAATTGTGAAAGATCATCAGTGAACGTTGCCATTTGTTCTTTTTGTAACGTTCATTGACTGTTACGAAAAATCTATTTGTAACATTTTCTAAGTATTGTCTAAACTTTTGTATTCAACTTTTTGCAATGTTCATAGACTGTTGCAAAAAGCTTATTTGTAACATTTTCGTGAGTGTTGTCTAAACTTTCGTGTTTAACATTTCGTAATATTCTTTTTGCAATATTTTTTGAACGTTATATTTAACTTATTTACAACTTTTTTGAATGTTGTCTTTAATTTTGTGTTCATCTTTCCACAATATTTCTTGATCGTTGTCTTTGCTTATTTTTTGCGACGTTTTTTGGACGATGTCCTATGTCGTTTACATTTTTTAAAATTAATTCTACACTTTTTAAATATTTTTATTGTAATTAACCAGTATAGTTAAAGATGTTTTTATAGTTTTACAATAACATACACAAATTAATCAACATAATTAAAGATGTTTTTGGGAGTGCTTGAAATTGATAATAAAATTTCATCACGTGTTTTTGGATCGATATGAAATAGTAAATAAATTCATAAAAAATAGACATAGACATTAATTTAACAGTAGTAAAACTTCTCTAAATGATAAATACTTCTCGAGTGGTTAATCAAATGTGCTATATGTTGACCCCAAAAAATGAGCCGACAGATATCAGGTCTACTCTCGCCACGTCAAACAAGTTTCGGCACGTTTCTATCGGTGAGATAGTGAGGAAAATAGAAGTGAACGCGGGAGATGCTCTACAGCGAGAGACAAAAGCGTTTGAGCTCCGACGGGTGTAACGAGGATGATCGCGCTAACAATGATCACCAATCGAAAACCAATCTATTCAATAAATGCTAAATAGGAATAAGTGGAAGGATAGATGACATGTGAGTTTATGAGCATTAGATTACACGTTATAACTTGTATCTATTGGAAATGTGTTCGAAGGGAAGGTGATCGCTCAAACATTTGTAAGTATTATTTGTTCACTTCAATAATCCAGAATAATCGAGAACACAAGAATCCAACTTTCAAAGATCCCGTTCTCTCTAAGTTACAAAGAGAATCTATTTATACTGTCTTGATTGAAGTGGAGTCTATTGAATTAGAACCACGTAGCCCCATCTTCTTAACTGAGGTTTCACATCACTGTCTATACATACATTTAATATACTGATAAGGGGTCAGTCGCCTTACACAATATGCTGACATTCCCAACATTCTTCATTACAAGTGTTACATCAGTCACTTCAAAAAGATCCTCAAATGTGTTGTAAGAGACAGCGTTGACTTCATGAGCATCGGATGATTTGAGAGACTCGGGGGTCTTTATGTTGTTCCTCCAAATGGAGAGCTTCAGCTTCTTTCTTTGTTTCCTTAGGTAGTGTTTTAACCCAAGCTATGGTGTTTCGTCCGTTGAGGCAGTGTCTCGATACGAGCTTCAGCAACTGCGCTATTTCTGTATTTGATCACTTGTGTCCTTGTTGGCTTTTCTATTGACTTTTTGTTCACGTGGATTGCTGCGTGGCACGTTGATTTTGAATCTCGGTGGCGAGGCGTAACACTATACTTCCCGTCCTTGTGGCATCAGTAACACTTTCATCAACTCACATCCTTTGTCACAAAGAAGTTGCTAAAGATGTTAACAGTGCTGTAAACTGTTATCCAGCAATTCACTGGGCGAACTTTTTTAATTCGTTAAAAAGAACAAGCAAAGTGATAATAGTAGAAAGCAAATGGACTAACTCAAAACAATTGACATCAAATTTTACACACGAGTAAATTAACTATTTACGAGCTTACCGTGCCTATTAGCTCGCACTCTACACAAGATATGACTGGAAAAACAGTATTATTTTCCATCTCGATCAACGATGCCAGAATATCTTCTTCAATGGCATTCAAGTTCAAAGAAGCAGAGACCGAGAAGTACCTGCAATATTATTTTCTTTTCCCTTGCTTATTACATTAGTCATTGGAAGATAATGTAATGGGGCTTACAATATCGTGGGGGAGACTTCTCGATCCAAATGAAGCCCTCTTCTCTTTCAAAATCGCTGCTCTCTTCTGCTCCCTCATCTACTCATTAACAAAGTTTTAATAAAAAATCTAATCCAATATTTTTCTTAAAGTAATACTGCTCTATAATCCAGTAATTCTACTCCTAATACCCACATGTATAACTAACTATACCCTGTAATAAATAGCAACTTAAACAGAGAAAATTATACCAATTTGTTACGCTGCGGGCGAGCAGATTTGGCTCCGTTGGCAACATTGCGCTCGGATTTTGCAATTTTACTCGTCTAACAAAAATAATAGAAGTATCAGAATTCTGAGTTTGTAATCTAAAAAATTGAAAAACCAAAATTCTATAAAATAACAAAAAATCGCCTTTTTGGGAAATTTTGTGGACGTTACGAGAAGATTTGGAAGCGAATCTTGTCTTATGTGGCTTGTTGACTCGAAGCCGAGAATCAACTCTGTAAAATGCTTTTACCTTAGTCAAATATTGACGAATTACTGTAGGTTTCTTGTTACTATACAACCAATTTTTAGTGCAAATCACCACCTTAACCATAATGTGCACTCAACGAATTCTTAAAGGAATCAAGAATACTATTGCTACTAGGAAATGCAGACTTATTGTTATTTGAATAGCCAACACATTTTTAACAATTTGGGAGACAATTTTATATTTACTTACATTGAATTTCCATTAAGGTAATATGTCGAAAATCTCATTGGTCAAATCTTCAAAATGACTATTAAAGTACTCCACTAAATTATTCTAGCAATTAATAGTAAAATCTAGAAACTAAGTTAAAATATAAATAATTAAAAATGACTATTAAAGTACTCCACCAAATTATTCTAGCAATTGATAGTAAAATCTAGAAACTAAGTTAAAATATAAATAATTAATTGAGTGACTAGAGCAGGAAATTGAGATGCAAATAAAAAAAAAATTTATCCGCTAAAAATCTAAGGGAGCTCACCACAACTTAGAATAGAATAACACAACTACTAATAAAATATAACAAACAATTAACAAAAGATAAGAAAATTTGGTTGAACTAACCTGAAAATTTTGCCAAAATTTGAGAAAATTATCAGTAGAAGGAAAAGAAATGTGTGAGTTTGAATTAAAATTTAGATTTAATTGTCTCGATGAATATGATTCAACAACAGTTGTTTAATACTTTACTTAATTTGAGAGTTTTGCATTCTCAGTTATGATGAATACTGGGTATTTGTGTGTGATTTAATTATTTAATTGGGATGAATAATTATCTATTTAGCTATTAAGATTAATTTAATTATATCTAATATGGATGTTTTTTTTTGATTGAGATTGTTTAGTTTTAATAGGATTGAATAAAATTTAAATTAATTTATATTTTAGATTTTTTTTTGGTAAATGGTTTGATGGCTTGTAAAGATTGGTTCGATTCAAAATCAAAATGTTAACGGATTCACGCACATCTAAATCAATGGTTTCAAAGAGAGAGGTTTGAAATTGTGGATGCAAAAATAAAAAGATTTGGGTATAGTTTGCAATAAATTGAAAGGTTTGGGACCCCTCTATAATTTTCCCTAATATTATAATAAAAAATGTTGCAAGGCGGTGTCACAAAATATATGAGCAAAGATAATTAACCGGAGCATACTTGAGGGAGACGAAATCCTGTAGTTCCGATCTGATCAGACTTCGAGTGTATATTGGAATGGCGACGGCGGCGATAGAGACTCGGCAGGCGGAGGAGGCAAAGAACAACCACCAGCAAAGAGCGTCTGGCGGCGGAGAAGGGCTTCGGCAGTACTATCAGCAACGCATACAGGATCTGCAGCTCCTAGTCCGCCAGAAAGACCACGATCTTCAGCGTCTTGAAGCTCAGCGCAACGACCTCAATGCCCGAGGTTTTTCCTTCCTCATTTGAACTGTACATTGTATCATAATTATGGCCTTTTTCTTAAACCCTAAAATGTAGAATTGACGCGTTTATTTAGTGAATATGGGTTGATTTAAACTAGCATAGTTCATTGATGATATTTTAGTTTATTATTATTATTATTATTTTTTTTTTTTGAGACGGGTCTCTTGTTAACCGGTAGGTGGTCATTTCGTAAATTTTATTATCATTTCGTTAGTACTGGCCCCTAGAATAGGGATTTTTCTTTATGTTATAGCTAATTTAGTTGAGGATATGTCAATGAAGCGTTTCAATAGTTTAAAATGGACAGGTAAGATATTTTTTCTTACTTGGAACAAAAGGGCAGGAAAGTATATATATTTTTACATTTATTAGATAATATGGGTTTCGAGAATTGCATGTTATCTCAAACCAGATTTCTGTAAAATTGAACTTATGTCTTCTGTACATAGTTGTTTGAATTCCGAAACAGATTTTTTTTAGCAATTTTGTGGTCCGCTGGGCACTATTCAAGTGGCAAAACTTTTCTCCAACGTTATAATTTGTGCTGTACATTTCCATGGCTAGAGCAGGCATTATGTATTTTCTTTATACATTTTGGTAATTAGGAAAGCAGTTGCTTTTTTCTTGCATCTTAGTCATTTGTATGGTCAAGGATGTGGAATCAATTTAAGATTACCAAGACGAAGATGGTTTGTTTAAGAACCTTATTTTTATTTTATTTTAATCTAACATGTGTTCTGGATTTGTTTTGGGGCAATTCCTTGATGGACAGTGAGATCACTGAAGGAAGAACTGCAGCTTCTTCAGGAGCCTGGATCATATGTTGGGGAAGTTGTCAAAGTTATGGGAAAATCAAAGGTCCTGGTCAAGGTCAGTGATAATTTTTGCTATTAAGCTAAGTGCTTGTTCTCTTCAATGATTGGGGAATAAATGATATTGAATGGTGGCGACCTTTTTCTTTTTTCTATCTAAGGAGGGGATCAAAGGATTTCATTTCCCTTTGTTAGGCTGTGTCAGCTTGTAATCTGTCTCAAATCTATTATGGCGCACCCTATGTTGGGATTTTGCATTAATTTTTCTTTTTCTTTTCTGAGAGTAGACTGACATATAGAAGTGAAATTTTGTGCTTTCTTCTGCTTAGGTCCACCCTGAAGGAAAATATGTTGTTGATATTGACAAGAACATTGATATCACTAAGATTACACCCTCGATGAGGGTTGCTTTACGCAATGATAGCTATGTGCTCCACTTAATCTTGCCTAGTAAAGTCGATCCATTGGTGAACCTCATGAAAGTTGAAAAGGTTCCAGACTCTACTTATGACATGATTGGTGGTCTTGATCAGCAAATTAAAGAGATAAAGGAGGTGCATATCTTTAATTTTTTTATTGGTTGCTTTGATTTAATATTTCTTATATATATGCGTATTCAAAAGTAAAAAGATTTTCCCATCCATGCTGTTTTGGCATCTGCAATCTCAACTTGTTCCTCTCTTCTTTTTTCTGTTAAAAAGGGAAATAATTAAATAGATTGCTCATTCATAGTCTCATTGTATTGCATATTTTCATGGTCCAAGTGTTATATCTTTTACTGTTCAGTGAAATAAACTTTCCAAGTGCTAATTTTCTAGCCGTTTCAGTGTATTTTTAACATATTTTTGAACTTCACTTTAGACGCTTCATTATATTTTTACAGCTTTCCAAAGTCCAACTGGAAAGAATAGCAGTAGCACAAGTTAATTATTTGCATAATGACATTGTTCATCTGCCTTATCCACAACCCTGATTGGAATGTTGTTTCTGAACCTTCTGTTCTCTATTCGCTTTATTTCATCTACTGGAGTAGCCTATCCCCAGTATTTCTTCATTTTCAGTCAAATTGACACAGACAATCAAGAAGAGGCTTCCCACGGATTATTTTAGTCTATGTAATCACTAGTCTTTTTTAATTTTAGCAGTAAATCATATTTACCTTTACTGCCTTTGTGCCTCGGGTCTTGTTTTCTTAACTAAGATTCTATTCTTTTAAAAAGAAGGTTGGCCAACCCATAGGTAGTGGAAATGAGGATGCTAATTTGCTAAGATGAATTAGTAGCAATATTAGAATGGATAGAACAATAAATGAAAATATATTTCAACAAATGGAGGTGTCAATCAAATATATTAAGGGAATGATGTTTGTGGTATGTATTTGACTTGCATAGACGTAAAGAAGTTTCTTCCATAAGAGGGCTGAGATTATAGGAAAATACTAAATGATCAGGAGTGGTTGCTAATGATTTGATTTCTTTGATATTTTTTTTGGTGAATGTACCAATGAATGGAGTGTTAAAAAAAAAAAAAATTCATGCAGTTGATTCCAAATTAATAAAACTTGCTTTTTTTTTTTTTTTCTTTTTTTGGTTCTTGCAAATCTAAGGAAGAATGTATTAATGTTGATAAAAGTTTTTCTGCTCAGGTCAAGTTATGAAAATCTTTAGGTTGAAACTGAATATGATAACATAAAGTGCTCAGAAATATCACCATAGAAGGGCGTCTGATGTATATTAAAAAGGTCTTGTAAATAAATGCGTTTTCCAGTAAAATGTTACTGTGACACCAACACTTATCCTCCTTTTTTACGTGGTTTCTTTATTGTTGACTTGCATCTTCTTTTTGGCATGGTAGTTGTGACCTACTATAAGTTTCTTGCAACATTAAATGTGTGTTTATTCCTAGTATTTCAAACTGTCTTTTCAGTGGATGTAGGGAATTTTGCAATTGCTACTTTTTAAAGTTTTGCCATGATTTAGTGCCTTCATTTGTTATAACTTGATGTATGCTAAATTTATCATTTCTAATTAGTCCCCTGTTCTCATATTTTTTACAGGTCATTGAACTTCCAATAAAACATCCAGAGTTGTTTGAGAGTCTTGGAATTGCCCAACCCAAGGTAATTATTGGCAATAATTAGGTAAAAATAATTTCATTAAATTTTGGAAGCCTTATCTAATGGCTTCACTGTTTTGAATTGTTGAAGGGAGTCTTGCTCTACGGGCCTCCAGGCACAGGTAAAACACTGCTTGCAAGGGCTGTGGCTCACCACACTGACTGCACTTTCATTCGAGTATCGGGCTCTGAATTAGTCCAGAAGTACATTGGAGAAGGCTCAAGGATGGTTAGAGAACTTTTTGTAATGGCCAGGTTAGTTCTTTTTGCCTCCAGCATTGTTTATGTATGATTTGTTCCAAATGCATTCTCTTTTTTCCTTTCAGCCCTTTTTGTTTTTCACTTTTCAACTGTCTGCATTCAACTATTGTTCGTCTCTTGACAGAGAACATGCTCCATCAATCATCTTCATGGATGAAATTGATAGCATAGGATCTGCTCGCATGGAATCTGGAAGTGGCAACGGGGATAGTGAGGTTCAGAGAACTATGCTGGAGCTTCTCAATCAGCTCGATGGATTTGAAGCATCTAACAAGATAAAAGTATGTTTCTTGCCAACTTCATATACAGCCTTTTACTTCCTTTTTGAATTGCGTTTTAAATTGGTTAAATTTGTTCAGAAAATGCAAAAAGAGATAATCTTCTATGTATAACTGGTATGTACAGGTATTGATGGCAACCAATAGAATTGACATTCTGGACCAAGCTCTTCTTAGGCCTGGAAGAATAGATAGGAAAATTGAGTTCCCAAATCCCAATGAAGAGGTACGCATCACATGCGATATGATCCACTTAATAAATCTTGTGTATATTGCCTGCCTTAAAATTTTCTAATCTTACTTTATACTCGTTAATATGACTATAAACAGAAATCAGCGCTACGTTAACTTTTTTCAGGTTAATTTTCACCTCAGTAATATAATTTGGCTCTAATATAGTGATTTTACCCTCTAATGTTTGGACTCTTCGAAATAGTCGGAGTAACCGTGTTGGACACGATATGAGTATGGGTATGGGTATGGGATATGTGTCGGGTCCTCCAAGTTTCAACCGGACATTTCGTCATTTTTGCTTTTTCTTCTTTCTTTCTATTTTCTTTTCCTTTTCTTTCCCTTATCTTTTTTCTCATTTTTGCTCTCTGTAAACCTAGCGTCACCTCCGAGATGGTGGAGAAAGAAGGCGGCGGTGCTAGATTTTCCCTTTTTCTTCTATCTTTTTTCTTTTCATTTTTTTTTTATCTTTTCTCTCTCTTTCTATATGGGTGGTTTAGAGTTTTGTTTGTACTAGTCACAGCTAAACGTGCGTTGCACGTTATTTTGAAAGGTTTTATAAACGTTGTAAAAATGATATTTGAAAATCAGTGAATATAAAAAAATGTTAAAAAAATTGTTTACGTGAAACGAACTTTTTATATAATTCAATTATTTATTTACGTATATGATAATAATTAATATTAATTTATATATATCCTATTATAATTCAATCAATTAATTCTTCAAGTTTACGCACGTACACTTCATATATTTTGGGGGTTATTCAATTACTCTAAAAATACTACAATTCAATTATTTATGTATGTGCATGTATACTAATTAACGTTTATTTATGGATATATAACATAGAACATTAAGTTATCAAGTTCATGTACACATGTTTTGGGAGCTATTTAATTATTCTAGGAGTAAATAAATTATTCAAATTCATGGACACGTATTTATTTTCAAGATTATTCACTTTATCATAAATTATTCTAGAGTATATAAATTATTAAAGATCATATAATTTGAGAGCTATTTAATTATTATAGGAGTAGATAAATTATTCAAGTTCAAACACACTTATTTAATTTCAATATTATTCATTTAATTTATGATATAACGCCATTTGTCTTAATGAATATAAATTATTCTTTTTCTATATTCATTGATTCAAATTAATTAAATTCCATATTGGTTCTTGTACACTCATTTGTTTAAATGTATATAAATTATTATTTTTCTATATCTATTAATTCAAATTAATTAAATTTCACGTTTGTTTACTTACATTCCATTTGTTTAAATGTATATACATTATTCTTTTTCTATATTTATTGATTCAAATTAATTAAATTCCATGTTCATGAATCAATCTGATTGTTTACGTACAATTCAATTATTTATTTGCGTGAATGTTTAATAATTAATATTCAATTAAATATATATTGAAAAACGAAAAGTAAGGTACTATTGAAATAATTAAATTGTAGTAGGGCTAAATTCGTTCAGAAAATGATTCTCACATCTAAATGTATATAAATTATTCTTTTCTATATTCATTGATTCAAATTAATTAAATTTCATGTTGGTTCATGTATACCCCATTTGTTTAAATGTATATAAATTATTATTTTTCTATATCTATTAATTCAAATTAATTAAATTTCACGTTGATTTACTTACACCCCCTTTGTTTAAATATATATACATTATTCTTTTTCTATATTCATTGATTCAAATTAATTAAATTTCACGTACATAAATCAATCTGATTGTTCACGTACAATTCAATTATTTATTTGCGTGCATGTTTAAAAATTAATATTCAATTAAATATATATTGAAAAACGAATAGTAAGTTACTAATAAAATAATTAAATTGTAGTAGGGCTAAAATCGTCCAAAAAAAGATTCTCAGTTCATGCGATATTTACTATATTATAGATAAAATGAGAATGAGTTCCATATAGAGCTACTTCGTGCTCCATTAAGTTCAAATTACAGTCAATTCCCTCATTTTTATTATACAACATTTAGTAATTCTTATAATTGAAAACTAAACCCCAAAATTTTTATTTTATTCGTTTAAACTCCTTATTTAATACTTATTTCTTTCTTTGTGAATAATTGATTTTGGTATATTCAAAATGACATCTTTGATTAGTAAAAAAATTAAAGTTTGAAAAATATACCCACGTACTCTTGTCCGAAATTTGAACTCTTTTTAGTTGTGTCTCCGTATCCTACATTTTAGAAAATAAAAGATTCGACACTTAGATATGTACCCGATATCTGTATCCGAGTCCAAGCATCATAGATTTTACCCATTGGATCTTCGTGTGTCTAATTGTGCACAACCAATTACAGTCTCGGTTTGACATCTTGAAGATACACTCGAGGAAAATGAATTTGACGAGAGGGATTGATCTGAAGAAGATTGCTGAGAAAATGAATGGTGCATCTGGTGCTGAACTTAAGGTATGTTTGGGATTTTTAGTTACATTGACCAGTTAGAAAGCATTAATTTCTTGTAGTTATGGATTTGCTACTACCAACTTGCATATGCATGTTCACGTCGACTTGCAACTTCATATGTCAATGATTGACCCTTGTTTGTTAAAGTTGTGACTTCTCTTTGAAGAAATTTTTGTGTCTGGATGTTTAGTTGCACATCCTCTTATTTGTTGCCGAGCACTGTAGAGTTTAAAGGCGATATCTCTACAATATATTTCCTATGTCTTGATGATACTAGGTATTGGAATATCCATGTTTATGTGGGGATCTTATTGTTTATTGACCAAATTATAATGAGAACCTTTTCCTCAACTGCATCAAGACAAATCAATTATAATGAATGCAAGCTCATGCAAGTTATTTCTCTTATTTGTTGCCGAGCACTGTAGAGTTTAAAGGCGATATCTCTACAATATATTTCCTATGTCTTGATGATACTAGGTATTAGAATATCCATGTTTATGTGGGGATCTTATTGTTTATTGACCAAATTATAATGAGAACCTTTTCCTCAACTGCATCAAGACAAATCAATTATAATGAATGCAAGCTCATGCAAGTTATTTAACTGTGCTTTAGCTACTTATACTAGTATCTGTCTTAATTGAGATTTGTATGCATTAGTTATTTCATTGAACAAAATATGGGAAAATCATTTAAATATGTAATGTACTTCGTGTGTGATAATTATTCTCATTCAGTAATTTCAGCTGGACTATGACGAGAGTGGACAGTAGAACTCTTCCTTTGAGAATGTCCTCTGATAATAAAATTGAGTTACCGTCTTTAGATACTTGATGGGAAACGGAGCAAGTCTATTTTCTTGTACAAAGATTTGATATTTTGAGTGCTGATATTTGTGATCCTACCAAGCTTGTTTCTTATGACCTTATGATTCTTATCTAGAAAAAGCTCAAATTGAAGCATGTCTTCTCATGGCTTAATTTAATTGTTTAAAAATCTGTAATATACTGGTTACCAAAAGTTGCACTCAGATGTAGCAGAATTGAATATTGCAGTCTTGTCTTGTTTTTCTTCCTCGTTTGTATTTGGAAACTTTTTGCCTGAAAGATGGCTTGAAATTGTGAATGGTTTACTACAGGCTGTTTGCACAGAAGCAGGGATGTTTGCTTTGAGAGAGAGGAGGGTTCATGTGACTCAGGAGGACTTTGAAATGGCTGTTGCTAAGGTCATGAAGAAGGAAACAGATAAGAACATGTCTTTGAGGAAGCTTTGGAAGTAATAGAATATATTTCCAATTGGCAATTAATCCAAACACTAACTGTGCACAAAATATTTTCCTGAACTTGTACCGTTTGTTTTTCTTTGGATCATAATCAGAATTTCTGAAGTTTATTTTGTTTAGATTGGTATTATTATAAATTTGGGTTAAACTCTTTGTACACCATGGTTTACATCCCCCTCACTATTGTGAGGGGGCTCTAAATTTATATGACCGGATTTGGAACTCAATGCATGACTAAGAGGGCTACATGTGGTGTCATGCCGCGGCCTTCACTTTTGGACGACTATGCTGTGCCCTAGACAGGTTTCCAACATTTTTTGTTTATTCTTTATAGTTAATTATTTAATATAGAAAAAAAATTTAAAAAAGGCCCATGTAGACTGGTCTATGAAGGCTTGGGTTTGGAGAGTTAGGCTTGCCACTACAGTAGTGTTCCAAATGCTGGCCCAAGATTGGCTGTGATAGAGACCTTAGTCAGGCCAAACATGGTTTTTTGATACCTATAGATGCACATTGAAAAGTGAGATACAATGAGGGATTGTTTGACTAAGTTTTTGATAAAAGTTTATGTACTTTGATAAAAATTGATGTCATACGTGATTAAAAAAATGATAAAAGTCGTCAAATGTTTGAAAGAGTTTTGCCCTGCTTCTTGATAGTGGGCTAGCGCTTTCTTATTGCTTTGTCTATCAAGTCGTCACGGTGAAGGGAAAGCTGATTTGGTTAAATTTGAAATTTGATCAATTGAAAAATAAAATTTTATTACACAAGCATTGAATATGAGAACAAACTAACCTCAAATGATATTTACTGCTAGTTAAAACGATAGCTCTGACAATTTTTTTTAATTAAAAATAAAATATGAGGAAAAATAATAAGTTCAAAATTAATTTCAAGTAACTTCTAATTGTTTTGAAGTAAAAAATTATATATAATTTTGACTTTCCTTCCTCAAATGCTTCTATTATGACAACTATATTGAATTAGACATATTCAAGTATAATATTTAATAAGTATCAATATAATAACTCTTTAAATTGTATAAGAATAAATGTTAATTAAGAAATGTAAACATTATGCTCCCGTTTGGTGGGGATAAAAATCAGAGTTTTAATAGATTTTGATAAAAGTTGATAATTCAAAAATTGAGATCCCTTGTATGTAGTTAAAATGAATAGTCGAATTTGATTTAGATTTTGTATGTAGTTAAAATAAATAGTCGAATTTGATTTAAATTAAAATCTAAATTTAATCTATTTACAATTTAAACCATTAAAACATTTTTCAAACATGCTTTTAGAATGAGAAAATTTTGGTTGCAAATCAATTTCAAAAAATTAGGGTTGGGCTCTACGATGATTCAAATGTTGTGATTGTGAGTCAAACATTCAAGATGAAGATGTCAGTCTCCAACCTATTTAAATTGAGTCCCTACATGAATGATATAATTAGTGTATATGTTAAAATCACATGAAAACTTAAAGTTAAAGGACAAAATCGTCAAATAACTTAATTTTTCTCTAAAACTCAAGTGAAAGTCGCATCTGATTTAATTTTCGTATTGATGGTTCTGATTATATGGAGATCCAAATTCACATATTAAAAGAAGTTGCGAACTTGGCTTTCGGTCACGTGATGGTCCAAATTCACGGATTACTTTTGAATCTTAACCTCACTTTTAAAAGTTGAAGACTTGTGAACATGCCATTTGAAAGGTTGAGAGCATTGTCCTTATTTTTTGAACTAATTTAGGCATTTTGGAAGCTTCTTTTTTCTGAATAGAGGTATTTTGGAAGTTGTATGAAGGTTGGGCCCACTTCACGTAAGCAAACTCTCGTATGGACCACAAACACTCGACACGTGGCAACTTTATTCTGTTTTATAATGCATACATCTGTATATAATATGAATTATTCTAGATGTCCATTATTAGTTACATTAATGATGACATTCACTCCGTGTCAAAATTTGATCAATAATATGATAATGTGTTAAGAAAATCGAAAGTTATGATGAGTGCCACGTAGAAGGATGTTAAAGTTAATAGAAATATATATATATATATATATATATAT
>CAIGRB010037282.1:9981-59519 GCA_903798255.1 Fraxinus quadrangulata
GTTCAACTTCAGTGATGCTCTCCCTGACTAAATTAGAAATTCAAACAGATGCAACACCAACATAAAAATTTCAATTTGAGAGAGAGAGAGAGAGAGAGAATCAACTCCCCAAATTCACCAAAGCTTCCAGAAAAATAACTTCTTAATGACAAATAATCATGAGATGTGGAAACCTATCTAACCACTAACGTATTCTGATTCTTAGCAATGATATGCAATTCATTTGTGTCTAAGAAATTATTTGGATATATTTTACATGGCTATAAAATAACTCCTTTTGGTTATTCTTATGAATTCCAACTAGACCGCTTTAGTGGCAACGAACAAGATTAAGATATGGATTTCCCCTTTAAGAACATGCAAGAGGATCTCTGTAGAAGTAATCCTCACATTTAAATTTATCTGCAACTACATTCTGCATCCCTTATCTCAAGAGTCTACGACTTAAATAGAAATACCATCTTCTACCAATGAATTCGTAGACATATCCCATGACGAAATTAAACCATAATTATATATGAATCATATAATGACTTAAGATCAGAAAACTGGCACCTAAAGGCAGTAGGTGACTTTAGAAAAAATCAATGAGAAATTGTTTTTTTTTCATGTTTCAAAAATTCCAGACATTAAACCATGTACTTTCCCTTGGTGTTTCCTTTGCCTCTATCCTTTATCAATCCTTTGGGGGAAGTTACAAATAGATATTCAGAAACAATTTTATCGTGACCATCTGACCAAACAAGGCATTAAAATAGGGGTACACAGATCAAAATTTAATCCTAAAATTTAGCTAAACCATCAACCCTGGACCCCATGTGAAATTTCTGAAAATGAAAAACAGATAATAGGAACTAACAGTATTCTTCATAAAGGAAAGGAGAACAGAAAAGGGCAAGAGGGGATTACCTTCGCCGTGTTGAATATAACATTCTTACAATCGGGAAGAATGCTGACGGACCATGCAGGCAGGAAGTATGAATTTCCATTGAATTTGACAGTACCATCCGAAGAGCTACCGTAATTAGCAAGAAATGCTGCACAGTCATTGGAGGATCTATAGTACACATGTGCCTAACAGAAAATTGATTGTCAAATTCACTGTAAATGCAACATTTGCAACATGAAGATTTGTAGTCAAATACGGTACAGTTTGTAGACCCACACATACTGATAAGATGTCCATTATAAAGTTTTTTAGCTTGCATGATATAAAACAACATAAGCCACCATTAACATTTTGATTGGTCATTTAGGTATTTTGGATCATACATTTCCTTTTTTTCTTTTTAAGCCCTGAGCCACAATATTTTTTTCATTCGCATTCTTCTACTCATTTTCAACCACACATCTTTCAATAAAATAATATTTTCCATCACATCAATAACTTTTCCTTCTTTTTCAACCACTCTATCAATCTACTATTCCAAAATACATTCTTCCAAAATAATGTGGCTTAAACACACCCTAAAATTAATTTACTTTTGGGATAAATTCAGTCATTGAGTCCTAAATAGCTCCCAAAGAGTTCTAAATTGTCCATTTCGAAACCACTCAAGGTACAAATATCATATCATTGATAAAAAAAATTTTTAAAAGGATCTTTAGATGTTACCTCAAGATTCACGCCAAGAGAAATTTGAGTTGGATTGGAATTCACTAAATATTCTTCACACTGCTTAATTGCAAAATGTAGGTCACGCAGGTGGCCCCACTTCGGTTGCCTGATAAAACCTGCTTAATACCTCATATAAGCTCGAAAGAGATTGAGACGGCAGTTCATGTAACACCCCGAAAATTATTCTGTGTATTATATTTTTGAAAGTCGATGGACTAAAGTGAAATATGTTTTGGGCTAAATATTTAAATATTGTTAAAGCGACGAAAAGTATATCAATATAGGTCTCGTTGGATAGCCCGTAATTAATCATGTAAATTGGGTTCGACAAAAAGTTAATTCGAATATGTTATGCCCAAGATATTGTAGTTCTAAGTATTTATGTTTTTGTAATTTTATTTAGTTGTTTATTGCTTTTCCATGATTTTTAAACTTATTTGATGACTACGTGTAGTTTGATAAGTATAAAAGTAATCCTTTTTTTTATTTGAAAAAGTGCACAATTCTTATCCTTATTTGGTGATACACGGTTTCTCAATCCCACTTTCAGTAGAAAACTTATTTTTATCAAATTCTTATCAAATTGGATAAACATGATTTCTCATCACAATTATCCTATGACTCAACTACTATTTTTTTACTATAAATAGTGTGTCAAAGTCCCACAATTCACTACCACAGAATTTACACAACAGTTTTCATTTAAAACAACTGTAAATTCTAAGTATATTTTTTTCAAAAGCTCGTTTGATCAAAAGGTAAAATACTTTTTGTGCAAGTTGTTCGTTTCCTTATGCATTTATGTTCAATAATTTATGCATGAATTGTCAATGAGCCTTCAAGTTCTTTAGAAAGAGATAAGAGATCCTTCGGGAATCTAAAATGACCTAAATGGGTGTTTCGCTTGGTCATCGAGATACTCCATAAGAAAAGAGTGGTATGAAGTATTATTTTATTGCATATAAAAACTGCACGTATCTTATTGGGTGTTTTCAAAATACTCACTCTTACAAAATTTTACATGTTAGTTCGGGTCGATTGGATCTGTGGCAGGATGGTGCAGCGGACTGCTAAAGGATTTCACCACACGAGAATATTAAGTTTTACTGCTTTTCTTTTAAAATTTATTAGTTCGTTTTGTCCAATAACAGCAGTTGAGAATACTTAAATTGTTTTTAAAGACATGATTTATGATTCGAATTTAAATTTATGAATATCTTGTTTATTTAGAAAAAATAGAATGTTATCGTTCAACATTTTAAGTACATGAAAATTATTTTGATAACATCTCAGATTGATGAAAATTTGGGGCGTTACAGTTCATGCTTTCTTTATCATGGTTATTGTTCCTTCCTATAGAATTACTGGGTTATTCACACAGCAATGTCATCAAATTAGGAAATACACAGGATAATCCACCAGATCAGAAACTTTACCATACTCATCTATTGGAGCATCATAATCATAACTTGTTGCAACCAAAGGACCACCTGCGGTTCTTCCAAAGTTGGTGCCTCCAAAATACTGCATCAATCATTGGAAAATTATCTTTATAGATATCCGTATGTTTGTTAACCAAATCAAAATAGCACCAATGCATAAAGCTCACCATGTAATAGTTTTGGAAAGTCCCACCTGTTTCAAAAAAGCGTGCAACAGCAAAAGCCAGGTCTTCAACAGGTCGATAAGGAACGGCATATCCAAATGCGAGGAACCTATAAACTTATGTAGTGTTTTAACTCCTTCAAACTTAAATGGAATAAATTAAATATGTTCTATTTAAATATAATTAATTAGTCGCTAAAGTTTGTAGTTTGTTACCATCCACAATAGTTCTCAGTCCACATTTTTGGTTTGGAAGGTGAATTTGGAGAGAACCGATCACAATAAAAGCCATTGCAAGTATTTATCTGCATAATTAACGTGTTGTCTCCAATAAGCATATGTGGTCATCATGAACAGTGCTAAACACCAGCCACCAGCAATGCATATTATGCCCTTGTTTGAGCTCCATTATTTGGCAAAGAAAAGCATGCATTTTTGAATAGTAGATTGGTGGAGATTGTGTGGTTAAAAAATAAGAAAATGTTTTAGGTTTGCATGTAATATTATTTTATTGAAGAATGTGTGGTTGAAAAGAAGGGAGAAAAAAATATATTTTGAAAATAATTGGGATCAAACAAGAGCTATGTTTCTTCGTTGGTAAAAATGTTTTAAGGGACAGAAGGGAAAGGGAGAAATCTGCAGTTGGATAATTACTTACAACTGGATCAGGTGCATCTTCTTGGGCACACATCACCCAAGGGACAGTGGTATTAAGCTGGACAGCTGTTTCTGCAGCCCATTTAACATATAACACTCCACCTACTCCATAAGAAGGTTCGACATTACCATATTCATTCTCCACCTATAACCATACCACCCACACAACTAACCAAATAAGGAAAAAAAGAAAAGGAACGAAATGCAAAATTTAACAAATAAATAGATATATTAAGTAAGTATTAACAAAAGAAAACGAAAAAGAAGAAAATATCAAACTACTTCGAAGTTCGATAACATTCACCACTCACTGAATAGTATCTATGACATAATTATAATCACTACCACACAAATTGCCACAGCTTGAAATATTTTAAGCAGTTGTGACTTGTGAGAAAATTTCCGTAGATAGACTACCATGTACATAAGAAGAAGCAACCTGTGAAAGAATGATTGGCCCTCCTTGTGTTGCAAAGAGATTCTCATCCTTCATCAAGTTAACTATTTTTGCAAGAAAACGCTTCATTTCATTCTGCTACACAATAACACAGGCTTTATAGAAAATCTTAACATTTTAAAAGTAAAATAGGAACATGATAAGCATAGAAGCATTGCAGTTGAACCGATTCTAAAGATTAAAATTAACCTTGAAAAGGTCATTTGTGGTTCGAAACTGTATTCCAGGAATAAAGTGCAACCAGACTGGGAATCCCCTGATGCACAGGAAATGCAAAAATAAGTAAACAGCATAAGATGTAGCTAAACGCATATTATAGAGGGGGTGATTATTCCATCTTTCAATTTAGAATAAACTTTGAGATTGCATAGCCTCTAAATCTTCTTCTTCTTTTGAGAAAACAGCTCTAAAGGAATTTTTTAAGATGCCATAAATGAAGACCGGTTATTTTTACATAATAAAAGCTACAAAGATAGGGCTATGAGCTGTAGGACTGCACTGAGATGCCTGATGAAAGATAGTGGAAACGAGTTAGTAATTGAGGGCTAGCGTGAACAGAACCTTGGAGAAAGAGAGTCTAGCCCCCCATCCCCCACATTACTCCATAGGGCATCAAGGTGGTTGATTATATTAGACAACAAAACTTAATAAAAGACAGACCCATAGTTCCATTCTGCACAAGCATATGGACCTATTCTCAGGTGCACAAAGAGGCCAGCGTCCTGCACTGTCTTCACGAACCGTACAAGGTCAAACCTGCCTTCAAAATAGTACTACAAATTTTGAAAAGAGTCACTAACAGAGTTGACAATTAAAATGATAATGAGGAACAATAATTGCAAATAAAATCACATCTGTTTTTCACTTATATAATTTTTTTCTCTTGGAAGTTGGGGTACTCCAAGCCAATTTTTTCTAGATAGCTAGCACAGAACATAGAGAGGATTCTACAACCAATAGGAATTGACTTGTGATAAAATACAGTCAATTGCAGCAATGAACCCCAGCAAACATACAAACCAACTTAAACTAGCTTTACCATAGAGAGGATGAAAAGTAAGCCGTATTATTCATAGAAGTGGTTCCTGGAATGGAATTGCACCATTATTAAATATACGTAAAATATATCATCCTTTCCGCATTAAGTTGCAAATGCAATTCAGCATAGTTTAGGAATAAAAATTTGGCCTTTGACTATTTTTGATACAATAGATCCTATAGTCTGGAGGTTCCATACCAGCCAATATTCATTGCCAAGGAATGGAAACAAACAGAAATAGAATAAAGTTCTGATTTTGAAATTAAAATGTAAGGTGGCAATTGTTTCCTATATGACCATTAGTTCTCATATGCACATAAATCTTTATGCAACTACTGCGAGAAGATTTAAAGAGAGTAAAGACCTTGGCAGTCTGGTAATTAGTTCGACCGATCGTATAATGCAGAACTAAATCAAAGGCAGACCACATTTTGACACATTAAGAACTTAATAAGTAAAATGTATATTCGCTAAAGACTCTCCATAGCAAACCATAAGATTTAGCTTATATTTTTATCGAATTTCAACCAATGAGTTCACTAAACTGCTGTTAAAATAAATGCAAGTTGCAACTTTTATACCTTTCCTCTGACAGGCTCATGATAATTCCAAAAAACATAAGTCTCAATAACGTCCAATCCTCCTTCCTTCGCCTTCCTAATGATTTGCGGCCACACCTACAATTCACCACCAGCAGAAAACCAGTCCTGAATTCCAACACATCTTACTAAAACCAAACTTACGGATAAATGTGAAGAATCCTTCTGATTATAAGGGATCATTATATCAACATTACTACACCAAATACTAATAAAATTCAGACTCACATCAGGCGTGGTTCGAGGATAATGAACAGACCCTGACTGCAAAATTCTCCTCTTTCCATCAATGACCAATGCCTTGCTATCGTATGTTACAGTGGTGGAAAACGCTCTTTCACAATAATTACCTTCAAACACTAAAACCACCAGTAAAATTATCATCAAGACATTCATCCTTTCCATATTTAAATTGGAACTCACACAAGTGTAATAGACTTAAAAACCCTACCTTATATTTGCACCTCAATGTAGATTCGTAAAATTAAATTATCCGAACCATGTATTTGCATGTTTGTCCTGATTGATAAAGAGGAATATGAACATAACAATTTCAATTGATAGATTTTGGAATTATTGGATTGAGAATCGCAAGAACTTGTCTGGTTCCCCATTTTATCTTTTCTTGTCGTTGATTGCAATGATTATTCTTGTGATGGTGAAACAGAGATGTTTTACCTCGGTACCCTAATTGTTCATTTCGATCCACCCCACCACAAGAAGGGAAAATCATACACGAGAGATTCCATATAATGTAAAGAAAATAAATTTGTATAAAAAAATTAATTGTATTTTAAATTAACTTACACTGGATCGAAATGAACAATTAGGGTACCGAGGTAAAAACATCTCTGTTTCACCATCACAAGAATAATCATTGCAATCAACGACCAGAAAAGATAAAATTACTTAAGAGATTATTACTATACACACACGAATTTAATCTTTTAAGTATCAGTGTTTAAAGTACATAAATTCCACAATACAGTTTTATCTATTTATTAATGGCCTATATGAAAGAGAAACCATCTAAAATGTTTTAGCCCTTTTGTTATTCTCATCTTTCGATTTTGATAGTTTTATTTATAATTGTTAGAAACGCGTTGGTTTGTGATTTTAAAAAGCTATTTCTTAAAATATAAAACTAATAAACACATTTAATTTGGAATTTTTGAAAATTGTTTTTATAACATTTTATTACTTGAAATTTGACTATTCAGTAAAATACGAATTTTTATATTAATATATTATCAAGTAATATATTTCAAAGTTGCTGAATCTTATTATATTTTTTTATAGTTACAAAAATAAAACAAATATAATAATAAATTAAATCGACAAAACATAGGAAATAATTTTAGTTTCATTTTCGGAACAAAAAAAAGAAACTATCGATTTTTCAACGATGCATTTTTTTGTTATGATTTTAGTGTGTCTTTCTTTCCTTTTTTTTTTTTTTTTGTTGTGATCCACAACCATCAAAACTTCTTTTGATAAAAGATAAACTTTAGTTATTTAATTTAAATTAAATGAACTACTATTTTAGAATCTCGTTAAATTATAAAACCCCCCAAGAAAAATTTCAATACTCTAGACGATTCTTCGATGATCCAATCATATCTTTAGAAATAAAAATTAATGATGGGCATTTAGAATTTTTACCTATGTTCGTTTAAATAATCTTTATTTAAATGATCAATAAGAATTTGAACTATTTTTATTTTTTATAATTTTTATTTTTAGAATTTATTTTTTTCTAGTTTTGATTTTTTTAAAAAGATTTTAGATTTTATTTTTAGAGTTTCAAATTTATTTTTTCAAGATTTTTATTATTTTTAGAATTTATTTCTTAGTTTTTAAAATTTCATTTAAATGTTTGCTTTTCGGGTTTTGAGATTTTTTTGAGTTTTATGTCATAAGTTTAACTTTATTTTCAAAATATCGGACCAAACAATTTTTTAGTGTGTTGTAAAACAGAAAAAAATTTGAAAATAACAAACAAAAGCCTTCTTGACTTTTATGTCTAATTCTATAGATGTACAATTTTGAATTATGTCCTCGTTTGAGCCTCGTTTTATTAAAACTCATTTTTAATCACATTTTTCAATAAAATAATTTCACATGTAAATCGAATTTTTTTTTTATAATTTTTAACCACACATTCAAAAAAAATATTATTCCAAAATACGTTATTTTCCCTCAAACAAGGGCTATATTGTCAATATGGTCATTATTAAGTTAAATTGCCTAAAAAATACCCTTACACACAAACATTTAAAATATGTTTTTCTTAAAAAATTGAAACATGCTATATGTACATTAACATTTTCATGAAATTTGACATCCTTTGACATGGTATTCCTAATGACCATTAATTTTTACAATATCCTTCTTATCTTATCAAATTTTGATACATATTAAGAATGCCATTCTTAATGTCAACAAGAATGATTTATTTAAAAGATTCTATCTTTTTTTAAACGTGATTTGACATAAATGAATGTGTGTTTCCTTGATTCTGGAATGTGGAAACACGTCTCTTCCTTTAAAGCATATCTAGGAAACTCTGAATTTTTTATTTTATTTTTTTTATAAAGCATTTTATTTATATACAAGGGAATATTTAAATTTAAATTGCAAAATTCTTGGCACTTTAATAAACATATTATTTTATGTCAATGGTCAATAAATTCTGATTATATATTTAAATAATTTAAAAAGTTGAGTATTAAATTTATAACTTATAAATGCAATCATTTAGAATCGAGATTCTAAAATGCATAACGCGTGATAATACGTTTTGATCGAACATCAAGTATTACAAAAATATGTGTGCATATGCGAAACATATACGTAATTATACGTTTTCCAAATTTTAATATTCTAAACTGATAAATAAATAAAATAATGCATTCTTTAAACTTTATACATGTTCTTTAATTTTCTTTTGTTTAAAAAATAAAATATTGATCAAAATCATAAACAATACAATTACTTGAAATTTATAATTATTCTTCGAATTTTTAACAAAAACATAATACTCAATATCATAAATATTTCAATTACTTGACAATCAATTTATACAAGTAGATTAGACAAAAACATCAGTTTAAATTTTTTTAAAATATTTCTAACTCTTTCAATTCAAATTCCTCTTTATCCAAGTCATCATTTGTATCATTAAATATAAAATCATCTTCATCAAACTCCCTTATTTCAACTATAGAGCTTCTATTACCTTCTATAGATAATGGGGTATTATTATTAACATCTTCATCATCACAACCATTAACAATTCAAAATTGTTTATTAATAGTATCACCTACTAATTATCCTAGAGAAAGATCGAAGAAAGATGAGGCTCATGCTCAGCATAAATAGTTTGTAACTTTACGAAAAACTTGTTATGATTTTTAATTTTTTTTTTTAAACATCAAAATCCTACAAATTGCTGTATATAATTAATAAACTTGGGTGATTTCTGTTAATTTGATGTTTGTTGGGCTCAAATTTTTTTAAAAGTTATAAAAATGGGCTGGTTTTGTTAGACTAATTTTGATACAATTTTTAACACAAATACATAAGTATTTTGGCATTTAAACATGCATACCTAATATGCGAAGCGTTTCGAAAAAGTTCAATCATATGTGAGTATATGCGAAGCATATACGTACATTTTAGAACACTGGTTAGAATGCACATTGCATATTTGGAGAGCCAACTATTTAGAATAACGATATCGAAAATTATCGCGCGCTAGAACACCAATCTAAGTGGTGTTAAATCATACGCTTAATAAAATGTAAAATTAAGTTATTTATTTAATTATATATCTCATTTAATATCACATTAGTATTGTTCAAATTGATGTTTTAACATATAATTACTCACTATTTAGACATCCTTATCATTTAACATTAGTGATTAGAATTTAGACTAACACGCTTAAAACATACGACAAAGGCGGTTATGACAAGCAGCATTTGTATCCCGCTTTTGCTTGAGCAAGCACACGCTTTTAGGCTTCTTGTTCAAAGGGTAATTTTGACTTTTTATTTTCATTTCTATATTGACAGCGTCGTTGATATCATTAACGAGTCATAGACAAAGCTGCTGGATTCTACATCTTAACCCAGTAAGATTTCTTCTTTCTATTTCCTTGATTACATGTACTAAGAGATATTCTTAATTTGACCATCAAGCACTCTTTTGCAGATTAAGCAAAATTTAGTTATTATGGATTTTGGAAGGATGGATCGAGGGCAAATTACACTAGCAGGATCAGGGTTCTGTGTGATGTTATCTTTACATTTCACATTTCAACTCTTGACGCAACACACGTTTTACTGGAAGAATCCAAAGGAGCAAAAAGCGATACTTATAATTATCATGATGGCCCCTGTTTATGCTATTAACTCATTTGTGGGATTGTCGGATATTCGCGGTAGTAAACCCTTTTTCATGCTCTTGGACTCCGTTAAGGATTGCTATGAGGCTTTGGTATGTGGTTCTTTGCTTATCTTCTTTATGGTTAATTATGTTAAATTGGTTCTAGGTTTATGTGGTCTTTTTTGTTCATTTCAAGAAGCTAAAATTTTGTGCTTTTCTGTTTTTCCCCCCTTTTTTGGGCTTTCTTTTTGGTTTCTCGTTGTGTGGACAGGTAATTGCTAAGTTCTTGTCACTGATGTACAGCTATTTGAATATATCCATGAGCAGAAATATTGTCCCGGATGAAATCAAAGGAAGGGAGATTAACCATTCATTTCCGATGACCCTTTTCCTGGTGGGATTTTGTTCTTTATTATTAATTTGCTTTTCTTGAGAAGTTTGTTTATAGACAGATAAAACAAGAACGCTTATAAGCATTATCGTTCATAGAGCAAGAAGGTTGACTTTTTCTTCTATATTGGAGCATACAATTGTAAAATTTCCACAGATAAATGTTAGCATTTTATGAAATCATCAGTTTTTGTTTCTGTGCTGCTGACTGTCACATGTATTCTGAATTGTGTTGGATAGTTGGAATTTACCATTTGATCTTGAAAGCCAAAGTAGTAGAAGGCAAGTGAGGTTTCTTTGTATTCTGCTGTCATGTTCAGAAACCGAGGAGAGTGAAAAAAGGCTAGTGATTTTCTGCTCCTCAAGATTACCTAATAGGAAAAGTTACTGAATTTTTGTTATTATTCCCATTAACTAGTATGTCATATTATGTTTGATATTTGGTAGAGAGTATGATTTTGAGTCTAACACAGGTCGTTTTGCTAAAATGCAGCCTAGCAAGACACATTTGGATATTCGTACAATCAGATTTCTAAAGTACTGGACATGGCAATTTGTGATTATCCGCCCCATATGCTCCATCATGATGATAACATTACAAATTCTTGGGATCTATCCTAGTTGGGTCAGCTGGACATTCACAGTCATTCTCAACCTATCATTTGCTTTGGCTATGTATTCCTTAGTCGTCTTCTACCATGTCTTTGCTAAAGAGTTGAAACCTCATAAGCCACTGGCAAAGTTTCTCTGCATTAAAGGGATCGTTTTCTTCAGTTTTTGGCAGGTAAAGCTTTTTCGTTTTCACTCTTTGCTCTTTTCGCATATTATTATTGTGGGAAATGTTAGTTTGAATACGGAATGTGAATGTGCAAATAGCCCGTGCTCTTTATATGTTTTGAGTATTTGTTCGCCTGAAATGAATCCTTTTACTAATTTTCAATGCACACATGCCAATAATGGCTTTCTACCATTGTCCATGGGAAAAGATTAAAAATGAATTACAAACCTTAATATATACGGCCTGTTTACCAAGATTTAGTACACTTATTATTCAAGAAAATGATGCATGTGTATTAGTAGTAAATAGTTGTTACTCGCTAATGTTGTTGCTACACATTTATGGTTATTGTTGTTGATATTTTTTTATTGTTACCATTGCTGAACAATGAGTGTATTGAACACGGCTTATTAGTTATAGGTAAACTATTGTAGTTTTAGAGGGTTCTTTTCTATGTAGACTAGTGGACTTTTTGAATATCAGTTTTGTAGATGACCATGAAATTCAATTTTAACTTCACTGTTTCAAAATTCAATTGAATTAGCTCATATAAAGTGGCTGCCTAAATATGTGAATTGGTTGGGTTTATTTTTGTACCTTCCACTTGTTCATTTAAAGTAGCTCACAAGAATGACGATGTTTGTGTGAATAAGAAGCATAACTGTCATCATTGGTTTACTAAAGTTGTATTCCTATGACGTAGGGAATAGTGCTTGATATCCTCGTTGCAATGGGCATCATTCGATCCCACCATTTCTGGTTGGACACCGAGCATGTTGAGGAAGCTATTCAAAATGTCCTACTGTGCGTCGAAATGGTTGTCTTTTCCGTTTTCCAGCAGTATGCATTCCAGGTTTCACCTTACAGTGGAGATGTAGAAGCAAGACTGAGACTACAGAAAAAGAATGAATGATATGGTGTAGAAGATCAGACTTTGAGCGGACTTTGGGCATCATATCTCAAAAACCTATGTTTCAGTTTGATCCGTCATGGAATTAGCTCGTAGTCAAGAAAGGACTTAATCTTCAAATTGTAAGTCAACTTCATAGGCACACCCTTTCCATTCTGATTCTCTGTATCCAAAAGTAGTGTGGATTTTATTGTTAACTACTTTACAAACTCAATACTTGGGATAATAAATCCATGTAAACTCTGTAAAATGTTACTTCTGAAAGAGAGCATGACATGTTAGGATCGAGAGTTCTACCAAAAGCCTAATAAAAAAACAATCTTTTCCACACAGTGAGATGCAGTTCAGTACCTACCAGTCGAACAAGTTTCCACGAAGTAATGTTATTGAGCCCTTGTTTGGTAAAATTAGATTTTCAGTAGATTTTGATAAAAGTTGATGAAGCGTGTGGTTAAAATTAATTATTGACTTTGATTTGAGATTTTGATTTGTTTTCAATCTAAACCAAACATGGGCTTAATGAAAAATAAATAAAATATCTAAGCTGTCACAATAATTAGTAACAGCAGTGTAATTTGAACTAAAAACAAACGCAAATAATATATACACTCGACCTCCTTAATAAATAAAATTGAGCAGTTTCTCAAGTTGTATCAGTATTCAATTTAAGTCTCTCTTAAGGGAAATATCTCGAATCACTAGGAACGCGAAGTAAAAACCACATTGGGGACTAAAACAATACGTAATTTATGAAACAGAAGCCATATGATCCCAATCAAAATGTAACTTTTCTTTGCACAAGTCTGGCATCGAACTCCTCCGGCATCCAATAGTATGAACATAATGAGTGAAACTGTACATCCACAATGGATTCGCAGCAAAGAAGAATTCATCGCTCGAGACTTGGATAATATTATATCTAATCTCTAGCAAATCCCGATGTTCGAGTTTTTTTCATAAGATTCGCAACAACTCCAACGAGGAGCCTTCAAGTCGAACGTCTCACAAAATTTCCCGTCCTCATACGGTAGAACTACATACATTAAATTACCTAATATGTTTGGTCCAATAATATTTTTGGGCAATGATAAAATTGGACTAATATGGGCAATGATAAAATTGGGCTTGGTCCAATAATATTTTTGTTTCCTGATAATTTCAAAATGACGAAGCACAAACCTGGATCTAATAAATGGACGAAGTCATGTTTCGAAGTGCGATTTTAGAGTTAATTGCCGCCTCTTAGACTTGCTAAGTTGTTAGTTGATCTGGACTGTTAATCTTGATCTGAGATCAATGGTCGGCACAAAGAGTATAAATAGAGCACTCCGTGGTTGCGATTTTATGAAATTACGAGTCTTTTTTTTATATTGTGTGAATGTGTAGTAGAAAATGATTCTGTAACAAACCATAACATAAATTAATGGATGTCAAACAAACACTAAGTCTCGTCCAACAGGATCCGTGACACTGTGCTAACAAGATGATCAAATTAGTCAAATTTTATTTTACCTTCAACTTTTATGAAGAAAACTAGGTACGAAGATTCATCATTTGCATACGTACGTGTCAATTTCTTGAGAAACTGACGGGCCAACTAACTTAACCGCCTCTAACTAGAAACTTCACCGAAATCCTGTACAACTATATTGATATTAATTTAAACTATTCAAGGATTTTACCGTATTCACTCTCTAAAATATTTAATTTAATTTTTCATATTAATTTAAATATCTTTACATTTCTTCTTTATTTTGAAAACAATACCTTTATATTTCTTTTAATTTTTCAAAACCAATATTTATTTATTTTATTAACTTTTTACTAATATATTTTAATTGATATTACTCTCTGATATTGACTATAACAGGAAAAAGACCATACATGAGTCAAAACGCGGAATTTCCCTGTGTGTTCTCATTTATTGACTTGTCGTGTGTGACCACCGTCCATTACTACGTAAATATATTCTTAAACCTACAAGCATTTGACTGCAGAATGGATTAGATTATTGAATATTCAAATTGGGTTATTTGGATGGGTCCGCAAGAGGATAAATCTTTCGTTGACTTGGCTCGGCTCGAACACGAGTCTAATTGACTTGACTCATTCCAACATGAGTTGTGAGTCGAGTCTAACCAAATTTTCCTCATGCGACTCAAACTTTTTTAAATGAGCAAGACTAACGCTCAACTCGTCCTAAAGTGAGCGCAAGCCTTCTTGTGTGGTGGGCCATGCTTTATGATATTACTCAATACTTATCCCTAAAGTTGGTGTGGAATCTTTGTTTTATCCGAATCTTAGCGGCTCCAATCGATATTGTCATAAATGCATTCAGATTTGTAGATTCTAGAGGTCTAGTTTCATTATCACACGGGCTTTCTCCTACCATGGATTTTTTTTTTTTTTTGCCTTCTAGATTTGTTCTAATTTGTTATTTGAATCACAAATTTCTATTCAATTGTTTGATTAGGATTGTACGGAACCAAATAGATAATTATGGATGACAAGTTTCATTAAACATGTTTGACAATTTCAATCTTCATTAATCGACACATGCACTTGTTCAATTCCACGCGTACTACTTCTTTTGATTATTAAACATGTTCGACATCCGAATATTCTCTAATTAAGAAGCAACCCATAATTTTTCATGAGAAAATGAGAGAAAATAAAAAGAGTCGTTGTTCTTCTTACCACAACCTAATTAGTTATAGATTAACTAGCAGAAGTTTCTAATTTAAATTAGTGTGAAGATATATCGCGACAAATAAAATAGGGTTTGAAGGTGGTAGTGATAATTAACTGATTAGTATTTGAAATTAATTAAGTCAATTAACACGTGGCCCAATAATAGGTAAATAGCAAGTTGAAACAAAAGGCTTTCGATGAAATTAATATAAATACAGTATTTGACCTTAATTTTTTTTTCTATTCATGCAATTACTTACTAATTTGAGGTCATTGAGAATAAGTGTCCAATGTTGTCAATAATTAGCTGTATCTTTTTTTGAATAAATATTTAACATTCTGGTATTACCGTACACGTACAATAATATGGATTTTTTTTTTAAAAAAAAAGATTAATTAGTTAGTTTATCTATTTTGAGTGTTATTTAATCAGCATTAATTAAATTAGGATGAAAATTAAACACTCTTGTTCAGTACAATAAAATATTTGTTTGAAAGTTTGCACAAAAAATGGTATAAGAATAAAGAAAATTTATTGCTGTGAAATTAATTAATATATAAATTAATTATGTAGTCCCTTTTGTGAGCTAAAGCTCCACTGATGGGGACACCAGTCTATATTATAAGATAAACCCAACCAATAAATAATAATAATAATAAATCTTTTCGGCTGCTAAATCCAAAAGAAAATGGTCGACTGGGCTCGGCTCGTGCTCGCTTTGGAGCAAACATACATGAGCTAGCTCGCTTGGAATTCTTGGCCTCGGTTCATCCTATCGGCTCTCCGAAGGGTAGGGCGAGCCAAGTCAGATCGCGTGCTCCTCGCCCCATGATATTTTTTTTTTTTTTTTTGTAAATCCATATTTTATTTGTGTATTGTAAAAAAAAAAAAAAATCAAATTCTAATTCTAATTCAAATTGAGGCAACCAAAACGACTACCTGAATATGATTTGATCACACCTATAAGCACCAATTGTAAGTCATTTAAAGCTTGCAAGCCAAAAAAAGGGCTCGACCAGTAACTCACATGAGATTTTTTGGGTTCGTATTATCCCATGCCTCGTCTTCGAGACAAATAGAGCCATCCACTCTTGCGCGCAAGACAAGCCAATCAGCTAGCGACTTCCCCCAATTCCTATCCCTACTCTCAATTAATTTATCGAGCATTTCTCAAATGCTGTGTGATGAGCTACCCAAACACATTTTTTTCAACCCAATAAAATTAGTGTTAAGATTTGAAACTCTATCTTAAAAGACCAATCTTATTAAGAGGAGTAACTCAAACCTTTATAAATTGGTTTACGTTTTCATCTTTATTCGATATAAAATTTTATCTCTTAACAATTAGAAGGTTATATTATTAAAGCCGTTAAAAGTCAATGAAATTGTCACCTTTTCACATATGATATTTCGTGGAATGAGATGTATAAAAGTCGTGAATTCAATAAAAAGTTAGAATTTGCAAAAAGGAAAATAAAATGAAGCTATAAATTAAAGGATAAGCACGAAGTTACTTTATTCAATAATCAATCCTCCGCCATACATGGAGCATGGATTGGGACTCGAGTCCTCCGCCGTAAATGCAATTAAAACTCTAGTTGGAAAATGGATTATCTAATAATAGTAAATAAGTGATGAGCTCATTTTCACAAACGTCACACGAAATTTCGATCACATTTTAAATTCAAACGTGGGCCAACCAGTATAGGCCACATCACTTCTTTACTCTACAAACCTAAGACCAATTCAACGGCCGAGATTTTGCGCAAGATCACGTCGCACCTTCCAATTCTGCCTATATAAACTCACCCTATTCATCTTTCTTCACCCAAACTTCCTTCTTCACTTTTTCTGGTGGCATTCTTAGCACGCACACAGTCACTCACTCACTCACGCACGCACACACGACAATCTCAATCTTTAACCGTAGGATTGATTCAAATGAGATCATCAACAAGAACTTGGATTTCTTCCATGAAATTGATTTTAATTTCATTTGGAATTGTTTCCTTAGCCATGGCGATCAAATTCTCGACTCTGTTCATTGTTCATTTCGTGTTTAATCAATTACCAGTGATTTGGTCTATAATTCTGCCATGGACGAAACCTCCTTATATATACATTATTATGAACTGCATCATCATCACCGTAGTCGCCACCTCGCGCTTTCACCAAACTACATCCTCACCTTCCATTCCAACTAAGCGGTTAATTTCAATCAAAACACCTCCGCCGTTAGATTTTGCCTCCTTTCCAGTTCAGCCGGAGATTAGCGCTGTAGATGAGCCCCCATTGATGGAGTACGAGAGTGAGAATAGGATCGTGGAGGTGAAGGCGGTGCTAGTAAATGGCACAAAAGTCGATATCGACCAAACTGAAGAAGAAATTGAAACTGATAATGAACTTTTTTGTGAAGATAAGTTCGTTACCTCGAGTTCTACGTGCACTCCGCGACATAGGATAAATTCTCCAGACGTTCAATCGGAGTTTCTACCGCCGGTGGGGGAGAAACCTTTGGTTCCTTCAACATATCGTCGCCGGACCAATTCTAAAGGTATTCATATTAAGCATTAGATTTTTAGCATTTTATACATTCCTTCTGTTTTGATTTGAGATTTCATATTAAAAATATCAACTTTATTAAAATGAGTTGTTCAAATTTTTATAAATTGATTTATATTTTCATCGTTAACATGCCCTTACAAGATACAAGATGACGGTTCATTTGAAAAGATCAATATTGAAATTCGCGTGCTCAATTTTTTTTAGTCTTAATAGGAAGGATCGAATCGCTCGTTGGAGTTTAATGGACTCTGGTACCATGTTAAGATTTGAGATTTTATCCTTTATCAAGAGAAGTAGTTCAAACTCTTATAAATTGGTCTATATTTTAAACTTTATTCGATGTAAAATTTTATCCCTTAACACTTTCCACGATTATTTGACTACTATATTTTTGGCTGATCATTTTTTTTATATGCACTTTCTTTATGAGCTGCTCATTTCTCATTGGAATTTTGAATAAATATGATTTCTAAAAGGTTAAAAAGGTCAATTATATTTTTCAGGCGCAAAGGTGTCGAGAGTGACGAGACCGAAAAAGCTAGAGACATTAGAGAATACTTGGAAGATAATAACGGAAGCAAGTCAAGCGCCACCCACAAAGCATCTTAATAAGTCAGATACGTGGCAACACAATGGGCATCATTTGACCACGAGTCCACCTAATCATGTACCAAAATCGAAGACCTTCAAGAATCGTGTGAACTATGAGTCCTCGTTCGAAGCTCCATCAAGATTGTCTTCAAGTTCTAAGATTTCAAGGGAGTTGTCATCAAGTCAAGATGAGTTGAATTGTAGAGTCGAGGCATTCATCAAGAAATTTAACGAGGAAATGAGGTTGCAAAGGCAAGAATCACTCAATCAGTATATGGAGATGATTAATCGTGGAGTCTAGACTATACAAATATAGATCGTGATTTAATTGTTAATATAAAAATTTCAACATAAAAAACTCTAAAGAAGAGCGACAAAAACAAATTAGAGTTCCTAGAACATTAAAAGCTTGAAATTTTAGCCTTCTTTGGGAAAATATATGGGAAAATGTCTGTAAAGGAACATAGATATGTTGTTATTTTATCATTGTAAATATGAACAACTTTATATAGTGGAAATATAAGGTTTTTTTTTTTTTATATAATTTCATTCTGTATATGTTCTATCATTAACCACTGTCATGGACTTATGCCTTTTCTTTTATGGTTCATAGTTTTATTTGTTTTAGGGACTTAATCATTCCATTAAGACAGTCTTAATTAACCAATTCTACACGAAAATATTGCAACGTGAAAAAGGTGCTGAGATAATTATTTTGTAATTATATTAGTAAAACAACATTGTAACATTTTCGAAATTTTGGTGGGAGTTTGCAAAAAAAAAAAAACTATGCAATGTAGACTAGTAACTTTAGAAGATTTAAAGTATGTTTGGGAGTTGTTTANATTTTGAATAAATATGATTTCTAAAAGGTTAAAAAGGTCAATTATATTTTTCAGGCGCAAAGGTGTCGAGAGTGACGAGACCGAAAAAGCTAGAGACATTAGAGAATACTTGGAAGATAATAACGGAAGCAAGTCAAGCGCCACCCACAAAGCATCTTAATAAGTCAGATACGTGGCAACACAATGGGCATCATTTGACCACGAGTCCACCTAATCATGTACCAAAATCGAAGACCTTCAAGAATCGTGTGAACTATGAGTCCTCGTTCGAAGCTCCATCAAGATTGTCTTCAAGTTCTAAGATTTCAAGGGAGTTGTCATCAAGTCAAGATGAGTTGAATTGTAGAGTCGAGGCATTCATCAAGAAATTTAACGAGGAAATGAGGTTGCAAAGGCAAGAATCACTCAATCAGTATATGGAGATGATTAATCGTGGAGTCTAGACTATACAAATATAGATCGTGATTTAATTGTTAATATAAAAATTTCAACATAAAAAACTCTAAAGAAGAGCGACAAAAACAAATTAGAGTTCCTAGAACATTAAAAGCTTGAAATTTTAGCCTTCTTTGGGAAAATATATGGGAAAATGTCTGTAAAGGTACATAGATATGTTGTTATTTTATCATTGTAAATATGAACAACTTTATATAGTGGAAATATAAGGTTTTTTTTTTTTTATATAATTTCATTCTGTATATGTTCTATCATTAACCACTGTCATGGACTTATGCCTTTTCTTTTATGGTTCATAGTTTTATTTGTTTTAGGGACTTAATCATTCCATTAAGACAGTCTTAATTAACCAATTCTACACGAAAATATTGCAACGTGAAAAAGGTGCTGAGATAATTATTTTGTAATTATATTAGTAAAACAACATTGTAACATTTTCGAAATTTTGGTGGGAGTTTGCAAAAAAAAAAAAACTATGCAATGTAGACTAGTAACTTTAGAAGATTTAAAGTATGTTTGGGAGTTGTTTATAAATTATTTAAATTATAAATAAATATAAATGAGTTATTTGTAAGTGAATAGTACTTATATAATATAAGAACGAAAACACTGAATCCGATTGTTAATAATCTGATTTTCTCACTCCCAATTATGTGATTTTAATCTCTCTTAAAAATGTTATTTAACATTCAAATTCATGTTTTCTTACTAAATTTATATAATTTGATAATATAGTTTTTAAAGTATAAAAAATATATATTTATATATAATTAAAACATGATCTTTTAAGCTCATATTTAAGCCACATTAAAATTTTTATTTTCATTCTTTTACTCATTTTTAATCATATATTCTTCAATAAAATAATATTTTCCATCACATCAATAACTTTTTTTTTTCAATCACACATTCTCCATCAATCTACTATTCCAAAATACATTCTTCCAAAATAATGTGGTTCAAACACACCTTAAGAACATTCTTATAGTTAATGATAACTAAATTTTAGAACCATAATTTTACTTATTGCCAGTTTGAGCCACTTTTTATTCTAAGAAAGTATTTTAGAATAGTAGATTGATGTAGAATATGTGGTTAAAAAATAAGAAATTTTTTTGAGTGCGTATAATGTTATTTTATTGAAAAATGTGTGGTTAAAAATAAGAAAAAAAATGTATTTGAAAATAATGAGATCATACAAGATGTTCACGAAAATATATTTTGAATTAAAATTACCGCAAATGTACGGTTCGTTAATAAGTAATAAAGTGGATTTTGAGTCCAAGTATTGTCCTATAGAGATTGAATAGTTCAATTTTAAATATTCCCGACCGTAACCGAAATAATGATAATATGATGTGTTTATAACTGAATTATATCTAACTTAACCTACTTATGCAATTATGAATGAATTAACTAAATTAAATGCAAATTATGTTGAAAGCAAGTTAATGTGTTTTAATAAATGACAAAACATACTAAGATCCCGAATTCCCATGCAATAATCAATTTTAACCTTAGTTTTACACATTGAGAATACGATTGAATTTTAACGAATCAATGTTTCTATTTTATTTAACAATCTCTCTCGAGTAATATTAAACATACTTTTATATATGACCCAACTATATTTCTATGATGGGTGTGAATATATAAAAGTGTATGAATTTTTATGAACACTTAAAGATTTACACAAGGCATAACAATATATTTCTATCCCTTATCAGACCCTATGACAATTTATATATGTTGAACATATTTTCTTTCTTTTGAATGTATAAAATAGACCACCAAATTCACACAATTAACGTGCACAATAATTGTGGAGAAAAGAAAATCATATAAATTATTCAATATCCAAAAATATGTTTTTAATGTTAAACATATAAAACTAAAGATTAAAACTCATATTACATGATTTATCGTTCTCCTAGTACATAGAAAACTAGCTTAGCATGTTATGAAAGAGAAAACATAAAGAAAATTGAAGAATCGACGACACCCAATAGAATTCTTGAATTGATTCTCGTGTTCTTGGATTTGATCTTCGTGTTCTTGTCTTCTTCTATGTTCCAAAAGCTCTTCAAATAATGTTATAATGCATCCTCCTCATTTTTGGACGTCCCTAGGGTTTTAAAAGACGCCCCAAGATTCGTTTTCATAAAAGTTCTATTGAAATAAGGAAATCAAAAAAAAAATTCGCGATTTGACCTGGACAAGTGCCCAGTAGAAAACGAGGCGATCGTCAAGACATAAAATTTGCGTCCTGTT
Organism: Fraxinus quadrangulata; assembly: GCA_903798255.1. Classification (NCBI taxonomy): domain Eukaryota; kingdom Viridiplantae; phylum Streptophyta; class Magnoliopsida; order Lamiales; family Oleaceae; genus Fraxinus; species Fraxinus quadrangulata. The sequence continues at coordinate 31,844 of CAIGRB010037282.1, forward strand.
GTTGAGGTTGAGGGTCAGGCGACCTAGTTATAAAACTTTCGTGAATTTTCTTTTCAGCAATTTTCTTCATTCTTTCTTCCATCTTGATCCTCCACATCAAATTATTTCAATTTTAGTGCTTCAACTTTTACTCAAATATATATTAGTCCCCAAACTTTCATCAATTGACCAATTTATCCTTCTTTCTTTTTTAATTGCTTAGAAATAGGTCCAAAATTGAAATAAGATAAAAATTAACCTAAGTTAAGTCAAATGCAATAATAAAACGACACAAAACCTTATTAATATGGCCCCGAATAAGTGCACAAAAATGAACTTATCACAAGGCCTTAATTTTCTCATTAAAAAATATTATATTTGGCCCTAGGCTTTCTTTTGTTCCAATTTTGAACTTGATCAACGGTCAGAGGGTTGGTTGGACAATTTTTTAAGATTACACAACATACACATTTATAGACATGCATGCATAGTTGGTGACTATATAGCCCAAGTCTCATAAACGGTATACATTCACCATGTCCACGTTTGGTTTAGATATAAGGTTGGATTGGATGGAGCAAAGACTTACAAAAGATTAGTTATTTTAGCTAATAATTTGGATTTATTTGGGATAAGTATCTTATCGACTACTCTAGTAATCCTTTATCTTTTTCTATTTAAAGAAATAAATAAGACTCCAAAAATATTGAAAACATTTTTCAACACAAAATGATTGGTGATGTTTCCTCGTTGGAGCGTCCACGAATTTGATTGGCAGAGATAGATTTTGGAAGTAAAATACGGATAAAAAGAATTTTTAATGTTTAGTCCTAATCTTGTTCCACATATTAGGGAGGATGCCTACTTCGGTGGTAAGTGGCTCGTCGCAACAAAAACTCATCTAATCTCGTAACTATTATCACTCTCTTGAATTCGCAATTTCTTCTGAGATTAAAATTTTACAACTACTTACACTTTTTTGTTGCGTTATTTACGTAATGGCTACCTCATCAATATTATATCCTTGGGACGAAGATAGTTTGTTAGGTTTCTTAGCTAGTTTATAAAGATCCAACAAAAAGACTAATTGTGTTACAACGTTCGGTAAGATGAAAGAAGAATTTAAGTTATTCTTCCTAGACTTCGGGTGTAGTATTTTTTTTAACTTTTGATACCGTGTTTTGTTGGTAATAATCGGTATATATACTTAGTAGTATATTTATATTTATATTAAGACATCAGTATATTTGAAGGTATTTTAAATAATTGAAAAATGTAAAAAAATAAAAAATATAAAGGCTTTCACCGTAATTTTTCCACAAAAATATTGAACTAAAATATAATTAAGAATTTTGACTCGTTACATAAATGAGATGATTATTTTTTGTAATCAATTTCGAAATGACGCTTTTTTTACTAATGATCAGTGGAACATATATATGCACCTTATTTTATAATTTGTTAAACATATTTTCGTTTTCTAGGAAATATGAATCTCGTTTTCCATATTTAATTTTTGTTACTCTTTTTGTTCAATATTTCTTTAGCCTTCTTACAAGTGCAAGGCGTAAGAATTCTCCGTTATCCTAGGTATATATGTCTATTATAAGAACCATATATTAGATCGAGATATATCACGTGGTATAGGCAATATACCCAAATAAAATATTCAAAACTACTTTTTACGATGCCACATACAAAGATTGTTCAACTTCTGAACTAATTATCAAAATTAAACAATCTAACGAATTAATTTTCAAATTCTCGCTATTATGGCATGTATATAAATGTGATAGAGTTACAAGTAATAAATAAGACCTCATGCAAACAATAACTAGTAAATACCCAGGTAAAGGAAAAGAAGAAGAAGAAAACAAAGGTCCCACGCTGAGTTATCTTGTAAGTAGTAACTACCGAAGAATAATGGGCTACTCTACTTGTGTTTATTTCGGATTTTGTGTTTTGAGTGTTCATTTTGATACTGTTGAAAATGTGTTCTTTTTGGTATTTTAAAAACACCAAAAATGCGTTTTGAAATTCGAAAACAGTATATTAATGTGCGTATAGTTTTTGAAAAATATTTTATCTAATTATTAAAAAAAAATCAACTCTTATATAAATAGAAGTCCTGTCAGAACCTACGGTTGTGAGTGGAGCAGCAAAAATTTGGATAGAACAAAGGTCCCACACTGAGTTTATCTTGTAAGTAGTAACTACCGAAGAATAAGGTTTTGGAGTTTATTTGGGCTAACTCCAGACGTGTATATCTGAATAATCTATCATTTTCAAGTGGTAAAGGGCGGTGCTCCCATCCACAAGTCAATAAATTACATATCGCCGAAATTTCCTAATCAGTTTATGGTCAATTTCACAACTACATTTTGTCATATTCAGTGTATATACACACACTTTTTTTTTTCTTTTTTTTCTTTTTTTTTTTTGCATCAGTTTTTTTCAGTTAAGATAGTCAATATATTCGAGAAGCATACATATAGCTAGGTACGAATTATGATAGGAAATAAATGTTAAGGAAAATTTAATTTATCACGTGGACCTACGTAACTACCTGTATATAAATATTATCTTAAAGTTAAGCCCGTTAAAAGTGATCTAAATTCTAATAAAGAATTAAAGTCAGTGAAAATTAAATAGAATCGGATTTTTAAGTTACCATTTCAAAAATCCAGATTTAAATTTTGTTTATAAAAAAATCAGATGATAATAAATATTATTAATAATAATATTACACAATTAAATTAATCTATACACCCAGGCACTCTATCAAATTTATTCTCAAATTTTAACTCTCTCTCTCTCTCTCTCTCCATACAGCGGTGCCGATCTAAAAATGTTGGTGGTTTTAAAAAATGGTACCATCGTTTCAGATCCAGCGGTGCTAATTTGAGTGTCATAGCAGCGTTCACAACATCACTGTGAGATGTTGTTCTACCCGCCGCTATGCGGTGTCCGTCTCGACGATTGTCATGGTTTTGGGGATGGTCAATCTGAAAATGGAAGCGGTGCAGATTTAAGTATCGCAACAACGTTCATAGCGTCGCTGTAAGGCATTGATATGTGTAGTGCTCGCCTTTGTAGTGGTAGTGGTAGTGACGACGATGGTGGTGATGTCGATGGTACTGGTGTGGTTGTGGCAGTGCTGTTAATGGTGGTGGTAGTCGTGGCGATAGTGTGATGATTTGGGGTAGGATGGGATGGCGTGTTTATGACAAATTAATTGGTTAGTTGTGACTAATAAATTGGTTAATTTATGATCAATAAATAATATGTGACCTAAAAAATGTGATCGTGACTCAAATTTATTAAGTTGTGACAGAGAAGTAATTTGTGATCAATTAATTTGATAATTTGTAACTTTGAAATAATTTGCGACTTATAAAATTTGATATTTGAAACCGATAATTTATGACCAATAAATAATGTGTGACCTAACAATTTGAATCGTGACTCATAAATTTTTTGATTTGTGATCGATAAATAAATTGTGACCAACAAATTTTTGATTTGTAATTGATGATTAAATTGCGATCTATAAATTTTTTTATATGTGACCATGAAAAAAATTTGTGACTTATAAATTTTTTGATTCGTGATCGAAAAATAATATGTGACCAAATAGTATATAATTGTGACCTTAATATATTTTAAGATTTTTGAAGTTTTAAACATTGTGTTTTAGTTTTGAAATGGAACATACTTAATCTCTTAAATATGAAATTTTCTCTTGTAGGCCTAAATGTGTAGATACCAAATTTATTAAGGTTGTATTTTATAGTAGGCTGAAATACTTGCGAAAATAAATAAATAGAGTTATGTTCCCAATTCACACGTGATTCTCATTCTTTGTGTATCCTATCAACATAAGAATAATTCAAATAAAACATATTAAAGAGGAACATCAAAAACCCGCAATAAAAAATCAAGAATCAAGAAGAAATATTGAAACAATCAAGATTAACGAGCAAGAAGTAAAGATTCAAAATATTGCAAGTTAATCTTCAAGATTCAAAGTCATGGATCAAGATATGTTCTGAATTAATTATTTCTCTTAGTAATTTGACATGTAGATCTTGATTCCTGACAATATATATGTGAAGTTTCATAAAATTTAAGTTTTATAAATATTTAACAATAAAAACCTAAACTCTTTTTGTTGTAAAAAAAAAAAAAGAAAAGGAAATTAGAGACGAGATAGATGATGTCCATAATTTTTCAATTGCACATATCATCAACTTTCATCAAAATTTATTAAAAATTTGATTTTTAGCTACACCAAACAAGAACGTAATCTATTGGGTACAGAATTTATTGGAATTTATGTTCTATTTCATCTTTTTTTTCAAAATAGCTTTCATACCAGCAGCAGCAGAGATTGTAGATGGTTCAAAGGTTTTGTACTTTGAACAATTGAGAACTTGTATTAATTTAAATATTACATTTTTTTTGTTGTTTTATTATTAAATTTAAAATTAATTGATTTAATTTAGTAAAATTCTTATGAATAAAAAAAAAAATTAATGCGCATTACATTTTGGAGCCAAGTATCCATTTGGCTAATTTATAAATCATTTATGAATAATTAAACTTTAATCGCTTATTTCAGTGGACCACACAAACACTATTCAATTGTCTATTGGTTATTGAATTTAATCATCACAAGAGAAAATTAATTTTCCTATTAAACCCAAGTGAATAATGAATCTTAGATCACCTTGAGGTCATTAAATTCTATTTATAAATCATTGCACATAAGGGTGAGATGATAACCTTGAAAAAGCTGTTAATGATCTAGCCAAATGTTTCATCCCTTAAATCTTCTCCATTGTTCTCCTTTAGGTGCTTCTCTTTTGGAAAATATGAGAAAATGTGGCTAATCCTAAAACCTTTTAGAAATGTGTTTACAAGTGACGTATTTATAATATTCAATTAGGTAGTGTTTGATAGGCATTAAATTCCATTAATTTCCCACTTTTGGTAGTGTTTGATGGACAACATTTTGCAACCCAAATGATTTCCTCCTTTGAACCCACGCGCCTGGTTTTCCACCCTAATGATGAAAGTGTTTTGGTGGGAAAACTGAATTCCAGGTTCTGGATTTTTATTTTATTATTATTATTATTTAAATGGAAACAAATTTCATAACTAATTCCCTGCAAAACAATTTTTAGGCAATTATTTTCTCTGGAATTCATTTTCTTTCCACAATTGCAATCAAACGGACCCTTAGGGTTTCATTATTGCACAATTATCTTTGGACTTTATGGTAGTAGGCCAATTAAATCACACACTTCTATTAAAGCCAAGAGATGGATCGAACCAGACTTACAAGATTCAAGTTCCAATAAATGTTTCTAATTGAGTTAATTCTTGACCAATTGAGATGCACTATTAATTTTGACTTATTCGACCAAAAAGTCGAAATTGCAGTCTCCAGTAGAGTGATAATTATGGAAGCTAATTATTATTCGATAACAATATCTTTCGATTATCGTTCCACAAATCAACCCCCGTTTAATCGTGAAGATGTTGAAATCGGCAAAATAACCGTTTTGCCTTTCAACGTGTATTACCCTCTAAGTCCAATTTTTATAAGACAAATTTGTTGTGAACAAATCACAACATAGAGTCCAACGTTCTCATTGTTGGGCTATTGAGCTCATGTTCAATTACCTATAGAAAATACCTCAAAGTGACAATCGTCTCATCGTGAGAATTAACGAATTATTCCACTATTATAAGTATATGATCTTTAATTGTTTTGGCCCGATTCTCAAAGTATCAAGATAAATCTTCTAATTAAAACTTCACTCGTTGGTACGTTATCTCAAAGAACTTGAACTAGCAATTTAAGGTACATTACTCGCTCAGGATTTAGGTAACTTGTTTGATAATAGAATATAGTCTCATTACGAGCGATCACAAATGAGTCATCTACACTATCCCATTCAATATGTATCAAAAATACATTATTGTTTTTATTTTCAAATCTAGACAAATTTCAATAAGAACAATGCAATCTTATCAATATATAGCGTTCAACTTTATACACCGATTGTTAACAATATATTTTGATCACGTTACAAATTGTGTCTCACTATACTCGAATCATCGAATGTACAATTTGTGACACTCTATATGATCATGAAATATTAAATAATTGTTTCAAATAAAATCACGCGAATAATGGAACGTTAATTTATAATATCGTTTTACAAAATACTATTTGAAATGGCATCGAACTAACAATATCTACCATTCATTTCTATTTATTTATAAAGTAAATCGTTTATAAATTATTTCCAAATGGAAGTTGGCCTCATGCTTCAAAAATTTCTAGTGTAGCCCTGACCATATAATATCACGACCACATAAAATATTGTATGACTAAAATCATTTGGTTATATATATGTATATATATCTTAATCAAGTTTTCATGATGGTTAGTTAAACTTAGCAGTTAGCACCGTCAAATTAGGGAAAATCCACTTGTACAGTCATTAGTAGGATGTAAATTTACACTCCACTCACATTAGTGTACTTTAGTTACATTTATAATTAAAATTGAAGACGAAATCGAATTATTAAATTAATTTTTTAATTATCGTCTTTGACTCGTTATTTTGAATTTACTCTGTAACGATTTTTTAATTCGAAATATGTGTGTGAAGTTTAATAAATACATATATAGACAAGGTATCAACTAATTCCAAAAGTAAGTCGAAATTGGATACGTCAAAATGAACGACAAGAAATAAAAAAATTAAATCTATTTCAAACGGATATCTTTGATTTATTATTTTGAACTTGTCGATTAACTATTTTTAAATTTGGAAGATGGGTTGAGAAGAAAATGAGCTCCCCAACAGAATTTTTTTTTACTCCGTTATGACATGCATACATGTACGGGAAGACCAAATAACTTGGTTGATAATTGCGTTAAATTCTCATGTCCTGTAGCTAATATTTTGCTTGGATAAGTGGCCATGGCTTACCGCCCAAAAACGAAAAAAATTGTTGTTATTGTTTTTTAACATTTTTTAAAAATTTTTTTTTAAAATTTTTTTTTTTTTTTTTTTTTTTTTTTTGAGAATTCTTGAATAAAAACGAGTTTGAAGAAAAATGATTTTTAGAAAATGGAAATCAAATAAGGCTATATGTCTGAAGACTAAATATTTGCTGCATTTTGAAAATCATATACGAGTTGGCCATTATTATTTGATATTGTTGATTTATTTCACGAAAGAACAAACAATTTAATTTTTTATTAATGTGTTTGAGCCATATTATTTTGGAAGAATGTATTTTAAAATAATAGATTGACGGAGAATGTGCGGTTGAAAAAGAAGGAAAAATTATTGATGTGATGAAAAATATTATTTTATTGAAAAATGTATGATTGAAAATGAAGGAAAATAATAAGAATGAAAAAATAATATGGCTCAAACAGGCTAATTTAACATATAAAATATTGCATAACCAATGTTATAATCAAGAACGAGATTAGACCAACCGTTCCAATTGAAGAGAGAGAGAGAGAGAGAGAGAGAGAGAGAGTCGCCCTTGTGAAAAATTTAAAAATACATTCTCAAAAATAAACTTTAATTAATATATATTTTTGAATATCGATGACCAAAAAAATTCAAAGATGGTTTGAATAAATCAATAAATAGAGCATGAAAATCGAACAAAAACTTAACAAATACAATCATTAGGACATCTCAAAGAAACTATCTAAATACAAGACACTCTCTACTTTAGACGGTCAATATCTAAAAAAAGCTCCAAGACTGACTTGCCAACTTTGTAGACCCATATTCATTATCTAAGTCTTATTTTGTAATGATTGCAATTAATAGGTTAAAGATTTCAATAGTTCATTTCTTGAATTATTCAAATCATATTTAAATTGATTGATTATTGACATATAAAAAATTAAATAAAAGATGAAGAGAAATTAATAAATATTTCTTGAAAGAAACGAAATGAGGAGTCAAAATACTGAAATAGAGAACATTGTTAGAGTATATTAAAAAACACACTCTTTAAATTTAAAAATACTTGCACTTTTAAGTAAAATTTCTTGAAAATTCTCTCATGAAGTACAAATAGATGAGAGCCAAACCATTGTATATTATAAAATGTTAAAATAAAGAGTTTATTGAAGTATGACTTTAATGATTAACTCTCTAAAACAAAAAATATCTTATACTTAAAAAGGGTTTCTTAGGGATGCTCATAGTGATTAAGTATAAACTGTTAATACCTAAATTTTCATTTGAGCGTCTCACCTCTTCTATTTTCTTGGCTGATGCAATGAGGTCACATTTTGACTCCTCGCAGCCAACTTCTTTTTGGAGATGTTAAGAGCAAAGTCCAATGCTTAATCGACGTGTTCCTCCCAAGCGACATAGCTCTGAGCACACTTGACAATACTCAGTGGGATTCTTGATTCCGAGGCAATTGTGGTCTAATATATGTTATCTTGTGCAAGTTGCAATCTAATACCTTGAATTACTCGTAATTTGATTGACGTGACATCTTTTTAAATGTGAATGGTAATCAAGTTCCTTCTCATCCACCTAAAACATGATGTGGGAGATCACCGGCCTATTGCAGATGCTATGTGACACCTTTGAGCTTGATCATTAAAGCGTTGGGATGAAATCACGTTTCAAGCAACCTCACTATATGGCTTTATCTCACTTGCTTATAAAAATTAACAAATTGTGACATTTGAAGGTAATTACAACTTAATAATTCTCATTCTAGAAATCGAAACTCGACTCTCACATTTTTTCCTTTTTCGTGATTAATTTTCCCATACCGAATTTACCTACCGATATATAATTTGAGCTGAAAAAAAGCATGCTACCGTGGCCTCTCCTTTGTCCTAGCCACTATTTGTTTCTCTAACATATGTCCAAGTATGAATGTACCGTACACGTAGAGAAGAGAAGAGTTGGGATATGTTCTCCTAATCCCCAACTAATTCAAAAGTCAGCGTTTATATTTTTATTTTTGTATGAATATTTTAAATATATTTGAACCAGGGAAGAAAAGATAGAAGCCGATAATAATGATAAATGACAAACATAATGCAAAAAAAAAAAAAAAACGGGTATTACCACTAAATCTGTTCATAATATGGTATGGAAATGTCAAACACAAAATAAAATAAGTCTCCTAAAAGCTCAACCTGATCTCAAGCTTTTACATTAGCAATCAAAAAATTCTTGAAACTCTTTTTAAAAACAGTAATTTATGTTAGAAAAGTTCTACATGAACAATAAAATAAACCATAGTTTTATTAATTATAGGCTCCACAATTAATCATCTCGGTATGCTTATTTAATGACTCTTGCTTCTGCAATCTCATTTCCTCATTAAATTTCTGGATAAATGCCTCAACTAGATGATTTAACTCATCGCGACCCGGTGACAACTCTTTCGTGGTCCTTGTACTACAAATCTTTTGTGGTCCTAGTACTCGAAGATAAACTTGTTGAAGCTTCTAGCCTTCGCTCACTATCTATAATATTCTTGAAGGTCTTCGATTTTGACATGCAGTACGATGAACTTGTGGTTACACGATGGCCTTGTTCCTTCAATGTGTTGATGCTCTCCAATGTTTCGTACCCCTCTAGCTTTGCTCTTATCAGAGTACATTAAACTCTAATAAGCAATTCGATCTGATTAAAATTCAAAAAATGAGCATACGAATTTCAAAAATTGTCTGCTCAAATGAGATACCATCTTGTGGGAGCATGTTAATGGATAAAATCTCATATCGAATAAAAATGAAAACATAAATCAACTTATAAATGATTGAGTCACTCATTTTAATAAGATTGACTTTTTAAAATGGAACTTCAAGTCAGATGAAACTAATAACTTCTTTGTTGACAATCAACATTGAAGCACGTTTGATGATTGCTCACAACATCATCAACGAAATTATTTTCAATAGTCGATGATAGAGTGCATGCTTTTGTAATAATCAATAATATTAGTGTCAATAATTCATTCCGAAATCATCATCATCAGTTATTGATTTCCATCAGAATCGTCTTTACCTAAATTATCAGCAATCATCAACGGAATTTTTGTTGGTGATCTTTGCTCTATTTAATTTTATTATTATTGTTTTTTAAAAAGTCCTCTAAATTTTGCCCTAAGGCCTTTAAAATACTCCTACCTCTCAATACAGGTGATCACATATATCTTTTAAATGGACACATATACTTTAATCTACTACACACGTTTATCCATCACAACCATCACAATCTTAGTAATTGCAGTTTGCAAGAAAATAACGAGAAGAGTAAGGTTAAATACACTATTTATAATTTCATCGACAGCCTTATACTTTGCAAACTACCTATTATTAGGACATGTAAATTCATTTCAACTGCCAATTTGTTTAACGCGACCACCTTAATTCAAACGATATTTTTGTGTATAAATCACTTCACTTTATACATTGATATAAATCATGCTTAAGCAAAAGGTAAATTTCGCAAGGTTTTTTACACTATAAAATTGAACTTTCCGATCAATATCATATCAAAAGTCATTTTTTTACGTGGCTCAAAAACAACTACTACAACTGATACACCTATAAATTACGCGGCATGCTCAAATGGATAGTCTTATATATGCTGACGTGACATCGACTATGCAATTTATTGGACATATTTAATTAAAAAATTGCATCTTGAGCTTGATTTTGGGTTCATTTCACTAAACCCACTTGGCCCATCCACTTCTATATATATATATATATGATATCACTTCACAATCAAGGTAAATAACCTAACCCTAGCCAAATCACTTCTCCATCCCATGCACTTATATTATCTTTCATCCGGTTGTTAACTTGATCGTCGGAATGCAACGTAAGACTTTTTTCTCGATTGACAGCTTGTCTCCAATGGGATGTTTAAGTGCGCATGTGACGTCTACGTGGAAGTAAGTGGATCGAAATTCTGTTAGTGCATTTTTTGAAGCCGACAACAACCATAATAAAAATCTAGAGCTACATTTATACACAATTGATTCTCCACAAATTAATATTTATATTGGGTTGCAACTTCATGTTTTCGTAGTAAATACCCCACGCCATATTAATAAAGAAAGAAAAACTTCAAAAAAAAAAAAAAAAAATGGAGTTATCGAGCATTTAATGTCAGTGCCAAGTGGTAAGTGGAGCAGCTTAGATTCGTACAAAAGAAATTAATTAAGGTCCCACGTCAAAACTGAGGATTGAGTTATAATTGCCAAGAAGCCAAAGTCTAGAATTTGAAGTATATTTGGCAGCCTCCAGACCCATCCAAGTACCCCTCTTTGAATATTCCAAGTAATCTTAATCTTTCATTTATTATTATTATTATTATTTTAAGTTTAAGGTTAGAACAATAAATTTACGTGGTCGTGGTCGTGGATGGTGGTCGCATCCACAATTCAATAAATTATTGGATAACACATTAATTTTCAAGTTTTGATGCATATATCGCTTATAGTCAATGTCTGATATTCGAATAACTACATGTATTATCACCTTAAATTGTCGGCAATTTTTCTTATCTCCCGGTGGCCACTTCGGATTAGTTGTCTAGGTCCAGAGTCAATAAATTCAGATTGAGACTATAAGACATGTACTCTGTAAATCATCGATCATAGCCAAAGAAAGAAAACTAAAAGAGTTAGTTTCGACCTTGAGATCTGTTCCCGTCTATCTATCTCTAGTTCCTTCATTATTTTCTAAAATGACCTACTTACAATTTACTTTATTACATAATATAGGTTCGCTCAAGTTATTTATAGATGATAACAACTAATAATTTCCTTTCAATGGTGGAAAAAAATTAGCTATTTAGTATTTATTATGAAAAAAATTGTAAATATACACCCTAAATGTATTTTGTACTTGATATGAACACGACTTCTTCGTATCAAAGTAGACGAAATAAAACGAAAAAGAGTAGAAGAGTGAGTTAAGAGAAATTAACAAAATCATGGTTATAAGAGTTATCATTAATGAGATCAAAGAATTTGTTTAATAAAAAATCGAGTGCTAATTATATTTATTATATATTTAAACTATATTATCGATTAATATAGATTTAGTATGTAATCCTCAAGTTGAAGATTAATTATCATTTTTCACGAATTTCAAAATCTTAAAATTTGGAGAGAGAAAATCATATTATTAACAATTATATTCAATGTTTTCATTCTCATATCTAAAAAAAATCTTCAACCTTGAAATTAAATCAAATGTCTCAGTTACAAATATTATAGATCGCGATCACACGACCTCATAGGTTATTGTCATACAATCTAATGAAATCTTCTTACGAAATGACAATATTTCAAAGACACATCTAACTTCACATTCTTAAATTGTACATACATACTTGATACTATAGATTTTCACTTTTGTGACCGTGAGCCACCAACCTATAGGTCGCAATTACAATTTTCACACAAAATGACCAAAAAATATTATGGTTGAAGCTAGTGACGGGAACAATTGTTTACAAATGATTATTTAATTATGTACTTCACTGGTGGGTATAAATACGACGAAGAAATTATGGATAAAAAGTAAACAATTATTTTGGAGAAATCATGTTGTGAATTTGGGACCATTTTCTTCATCTACTCTAATAATTATGCTATGGAGGTTCGAGATTCTATTTTCTATTTTAGAATTTGTGATAGTGCTGGGGAAAGATATTATATTGCATTTTTCAGGAAGCGATAAAATGAAAAAGAATAATAATCAATTTGTTATGAAATAAAATGAATAGAAGAGAATAAATAGAGAGAAAAATAGAAACTCAAAACCCAATTATGTTTTATTGAGAACTAAAAGCCCCATATTTATAGGGTCCAAAATAAGAGTAACAATTAAAATGAATTAGATTTTCTAGACTATATGAGATTTATCTATATATCATGATAATACTAAACAATAATCAATAATTATCTCATTATTTTACAGTATTCACCCTTTAATGATTACTCGCACAATAATTATCTCATTGAAACATTGTTTGGCAAAAATTCGATGGGAAAAATACCAATAAATGAAAAAAAAGAGTACAAATAATTTGGAGTAATAAAATGCTGCCTCGTTAAAATCTTGTTAAGAAAATCCAGTGGACAACTTGATCGAAGAAAAAAGGGTACAGCTGCTCCCCTTAACTTCAATTCTTGTATCAAGTTATCCATGTTTTATATGTCAATATTGATATTTTGTACGTCAATGTCTTCAAATAACACTGTCTTCATACGAAATATTTATCAATTTTTTATGACTATAGTACCACTGATTCCAAAAATAGCTCTTGTCGATCTTTTCAAGAGTTTCATACATATTAAGATATTATTTTGAGGGTAAATGTCTTATATGTTATGAATATTTATTACACAAAGAATATATCTCGTTAAAACCTCATTAGCAAAAACCGAGTGAGAAAAATCCTAATGAATAAAAAATAACACATTATTCTTTTGAATATGCAACAAAAATTGTCTCGTTAAAAACTTTGCCAAAAAAATCCAATGGGACAAAATATTGGTCAAGAGAAAAAGAGTACATCGAGTATTCACTATTCCTCATGATAATATTGCTTGAATTATATGCTATACGCATATTAAATCTTTCAAGCCAACATTAATAGTCATACTAGATGAGTTGGCTGTAGTCAAATTTATTATATGCATATCAAATTTCATGCATTGTCAGACTAAAATATAGACTTGTGATTATATCCAACACATGATAATTTATTTATTTACACAAATCTTCGTGAAATTCATTATGTAAAGAGTTGTACATTTCATATTATTACTTTACTCTTTCTATTTTCATTTCGGAAAAGTATACACTTTTAAATGTTCAGATTGTAGATCTAGAGATTTCAGATTTCTCTAATAAATTCAATTTATTATGATTGATTCATTTAGTTGGCCAATTATTTCTTCAATTGATATACTTCGATGAATTTATTTCAATTCTTCGCGATTCATAATATGATGCAATACATCATGCATAAAAGTGTTGTTGACAACTTTTTCTTTTCAATTATATTTCTTTTCTTATGAAAATATAACTTATTGAGACATCTTAATTTTCAATATATTAGGTATCTCAACTTTTTCTAGGATTTTATGATTTGTTATGTCTAAATACTCATCAAGAATATATGCAACTTTAATGGGACAATCTTTGCTAATTGCTCCATTTTTATTTGGAGATTTTTATATTATAATAAAATGTATTCGCGCTTTAGACGTGTCATAAATATATTAAATATAATATTTAACTAATTGTCCTACAAGACGTTAACTCAAACTGGAGCATTTAAAACTGATATATGAGATATTATTAATCTCTTTGGTCAGTAAATGCATTTGAATGAATTATTTTTTGAACTGAACTAAACCGAGTTCAAATGACACGCATTTGGACTTGAATCTATTTTTTATTAGTTAAGATGGGAAAAGAAAGTCTTGCTATATTTACTATATTTTATCCAGGATCGTTTGCTTTTGATCTCGCTTTCGTTCGAATGATCTTTTACAAGAATTTAGATGATGATACATTTGTACATTATTTTCAACTTCTTATTTCCTCCCTCTAATACTGGGAGAATTCTCCAATCAAATTGATAATGAGCAAACTGCTTTAACAAATATCACTCGTTAGGATTTGATATATTGTATAAGGATTCAAACTGCTCATTTATTCTCGGTATTCTTTGCTTTCCATCTCAATGCATTATTGTGTATTAATTTTGCATGTACTGCACTACTAAAATAATTAGATGGAAAAACTAAGTTTTAATCATAGGCCCATTATTACACGGAGAACTATAATGTTGGCATGGTGCGTAATAGCTTTCCCTAAAAAGTAATGGAAAATACTTTGTTCTTAATTAAATTAATTAGAGGCGTTTAAAAAGTAATAATATTAAACCGTTTATCGATATCTTAACTAACACTTATAAAAATGTTGAGATTTACGATCACTAATATTAACAAGATACAGTGTCTTGATTGTATAATCTGAAAATTATGTTCATAATTTAAAATTCGAACAGTAATTTCGCAAACTTTAGATTGTGAATACTATGCAATCATTTAGCATATATATCAATTCTATTAAGATACAAACAATAACTAGATGGCCAACGTTGAGGGTAATGAGGTACATTTATCACCCTGATTAATTTTCAGAAATATAGGAACTTTAATTCCTATTTTAGCTAATAATGATCAATTTTCGATAAAGAAAACAAATAATATATAGGAATTCATTGGATTGAATAATCTTCTGACTCTTCATCGAATGTTTGAATTCTCAATTTCGCATTATTATTGATCCAGTGATGGTCTAACTAGATATGTTAAATAATAAAATATAAGAGTTATTGAACTTCTGATTGGAAACAATATTTATCAAAATGATCATCAAAGTTTAGTATAGTGTACCAATGAAGAAACAGTATTACAAACTTTGTAGGTTCCTTTTTGATTTAATGGAGAATAAATTACTAAAAATATTAAATTTATCGATTCATATCACATAATATTAACTCTTCTGGTATCTCAAAATAATATTTTTCAAGATTGTTGATATAAATAAACTATTGTTTCTTTAGAAACAATTTAATTAAAATTGCAATTCTCTGGGACCACTACAATATTTATATTGAAATGTTTAAATTGCGATTTTTCAAAAATAACTACATAATATTCTTCACGAATATTAATTTGCATTAATTGATTCAAACAATTCTGCAATATTCTTCCAGAATATTCAAATGTTTGAATCGTACTTTGCTCCATAATAACAACAATTACATGCTCTTCGAGAGTAATAATATATTATTGTTATAATTTGCATTAATTGATTCTATCAATTCTGCAATATTCTTCCAGATTATTCAAATGTTTGAATCGTAGTTTGCTCCATAATAACTACAATAACATTCTCTTTGATAGTAATAATATATTATTGTTTAAAGTAATAATTATATAAGAATTTACTTTTCAGGAGTAAAAACATAATTTGTGTTAGATTTTATATTATCATGATTTTCGAGAGCAAGTAAAATCTAACTAGAATATTAATGAAAATTATAATGTACTACTTCAAGAGCACATTATATTTTACTATTATTTCTTTAAAAGCAACTATGTCAATATTTTTCTGAAATATTGAAAATTATAATTCATACTCTTTAGGAGCAAGTAATATTATTCCGGAATATTAATTATAATACTGTGCAATTTCATGAATAACAACAAATTATTATTTCGAAATATTAGCTCTTTGGGAGCTATATATTTGTTTCTTCAAAAACAATATATCAATATCATTCTGGAATATTGAAAATTATAATTCATGTTTTTACCTAAAAGTCGATCAATATTCTTTTGAAATATTGAAATTGTAATAGCATACTCTCCTGAAACAATTAATATTCTTTTAGAATATTAACAATATTGTGCTACTTCAGAAATACAAACAAACTAATATTTAAAAACATAAACTTTTCAGAATTATGTCTTATAGCAGGATATTAATTATCTGCAAAGTTGTACTTCTTCAAGAGCAACAATATAATCGATTTAAAATTTACAAACAAACATCTGAAGTATTTAATCACGTTAGGAAAGGACAATAACAAATTATACATACCAATACCATTAAATAATATTTAATCAATTTATCATATTTTTTTTTCACACAAAAATAATAACTTACATCATTGGTTCCAACACATAATCATAATCATTAATTTTAACAATTGACGTGCATAATGAGATGTAAAGAAATTCAATGGAACATGCATCATAGCTCTTACAGATTAATGTTTCTACACAAACCCCATGCAACTGAATTTTAATAGAATAAATAAATTATTATGTTACAAGATATACATGCAAGTTCCGTCATAATATTCGAGTAAACTACAAATATATGGGATTTTCAAAATTGAATGCAAGACATTGGATATTCTAATTGGGTGCAGAACTGGGAATTGGAGTGAAGAGACGTGTAATAAAAAAATCATAATGTGAAATTAAGTAAAAAATTTGGTGCAGAAAGTTTCGATGGCTAATTTTTTTTCTAAGAAAAATTAGTAATTAGATAAAAGCGTTCGTGCTAATAATGTGTGATGAAATAAAAGGAATACAAGAAAAATATAGAAAATAAATAGAGACAAAAGTAGAGAGTCAAAACTTATAGGATCCAAAATAAGAATTACAATTGGAATGAAATAGATTTTCTAAACTAAAAAAGATTTATCTATATATCTTGATATTAATTATCAATAATCATCTCTTTATTTTACAACACAATTATCTTTTATAGATCCTCAATGTAAATCACATTATTCTATTTTTTAAATCCAAACATTTATAATTTCAGGAAAGAATTGCCTTTGGGTTCCATTATAATCAAATTTCGGGGAATTTTTTTTATGAAATAGTGATTTCTTGAAAGTGTGTGATTAAAGAAATAGAATTTTTTTCAATTTTTCGCGTACAATTATTTTATTGTGAAATGTGTGTTAAAAAATTTTCATGTACAATTATTTTATTGTGAAATGTGTGTTAAAAAAAGGGAGAAAAAATATATTTTGAATAAAATAAAACCCAAACGGGGGCAATATATATATATATTTTGACTTGATATTTGAAAGAATTCTATTAGTTTGATATTTTTGTAATTGTAACCATAAAGTATGGTAGTTATTAATTTTTGTTTTGTTAATTTTGCTATTTTTCATGGGCCTGCATACGAAACGGTACTGCGAAACCAGGCATAGCCCAACTAGAAAGGCAGGCCAGTACAGGCATGTTGCCGGGCTTTTTTCGAATCCAAAGCGGTAGCACGACCCAGTTTGATGGCACTACAAATAGTGTAACTTGAAAACTCTAGCCTCAAATTATCTAAATGCACGAGTAAAATATTTGAGTGAGCTAAATTTACAACTCAATTCTCTTCCGTCATGAGGGAAAAGATCATAATGTAAGAGCAGCTGCTCCATTCACCCTAAGATTTTGCGCCAAACTATTATTTTAGCGAAGATAAATAGAAAAACAACAGTGAACTCCTGATTTACAGCTCTAACAATGCAAGATGGCAAAGCTTACTGAGGAAGCAGCAAACAATTACTTGATCATAAATTTGGACTTGCTCTAATGATTGCATATCATCCCAAAAGAGTACCTTATGTAGCAGTCGAGGACGTGGATCCTGCCGTGTCCATTGGTAAAATTAGATGACGGTCCACATCGGTTTTTTCAAGATGGCAGTCCAGGGTTGCACGGTTGCTGAAGTTAGCCTGACCAGTTCCGTCTTCCTGCATCTGCTTGCCAACTACATTTATGTCAACACCCAAACTTGAATATCCTTGCTGACTAAAATTTACGTCTGTAGCATCTGGAAATGAGCATTTCATGGCTCCAGAATATAAACCAGGTGACACCTCTTCATCCCGCTCCGGCTGGATATTAAGGTCAATTTGACCTTTCAAAGGTGACATCAAGGATTTTCTCTCACTGGGATCATCAACACAACTATCATTGTCTGGCACTTGTTCAGTTTGTAGTTGACTTGGATATGCAGTTTCAGCCTCTTTTTCCAACTGTTTCTTCTCACGCCTGTCCCTCAGGGTTTTGCAACGGCGCTTCAGGGATTTGCAGACTACACAATCGCATGTTTGCTCATGCTTGGGACCTTTCCCGCTGGGAGGTTGAATGCAAACAATGCATGTGCAGCCAAGTTTATGACGTGGGTGCCTTAGTCCTGTTTGTGATGAAGCTGGAAGAACATCTTCCTCCCCTTGGATTGCTAAATTAGCAAGTGCATCGAGTCCTTCCAGAGCCACAATCGAATCTGAATCCCGTTTCTCATTCTTCTTTTGCTTAAAAGAAACTGCACAATTAGAATACCATTAGCAAATGTGACAATGGAAGGAAATTGAGCAACCCACAAGAGAAGAAAAGGAAGTACACGCCTTTGCTAATGGTAGGTATCATATCTTCAAGCTCTTCTGTGGATAATTTCTCAGCAGCCGAACATAAAGATCTTGATATGTAGAGAGGATTGGAAAATATTAAGACAGTTCAAGAACTATTTATAACTAATGGAATACAATGAATTGACAGAAAGTTTCCTAGAACTTTTCTTGATAAATTAGTACCAGTCCCAATTGAGAAAAAACTGTCAAGAAAATCAAAGAATTAGCCTTAACACTGCTTTCAAACAAGAGGAACTTAAGGAAATGCTGAATCAAGAATAAGAATGGTTGATAAAAGCAGTATGACAGGCTCCTATAGAGTATCAACATTGTCAGATTATTTACATACTCCAGTACATTATGGGCAGCCTATTAGTGCACGACCTCTCAAGTTAGAACATAAATACAAAATTTAAAGACCATGTTCCGGCAGAGGTTCATTAAGAAATTAAATATTCAGGGTTTGACTGCAATAATGCAGGCATTGATAAGTGGGGACACTTCTCTTTTTTGTTTCCTGTTAATCTCATCTTTTCAGAATCAGGGGTGACCCTTTCGCTGCTTCTCTTATGCCATTGACTTATTTCGCTAAGAGCAGGTAAGAGGTTCCATAAAAAACCGGGATGACAACATGAAAAGTGTGCACTCATCTGCCAGTTGAAAAACACAGATGATTTTAATTTGACTCCAAACCTGGCGAATGGTGTGTAATGATCATTAACGTCAGGGATTCCGTTGCTTGTTGCCTAACTATATACTAGTCTCCAGAAAAAGCCAGTTAAAGGCTTCCATAATCAAGAGAGTAATGACATCTCAAAACTAGAGACTTGCATTTCAGGGATATCGATTAGGAGAAAAGGTACAGGAAGAGAACAGAATTCCCCAGTCTGGTTTGTGCTATGAATCAGGAAAAGTTAGGTAAAGAAAACCCAAAGAAACATAGGAAAAGAAATATATGAAAATCCTGAGATACTACCGTTGCGCTTAACCAATAAATCACCCAAAATGGGAAAAACAAAATGCAAGAACAGTTATCACTCATTTAAGTGGGGGAAAAGGATATAGAAACACGTCTAGGAAAGGGCCAACATGTGGGGCAAAATTTTAAGTTTAAAATCCACATGCACTCTAGTAAAAAGGTTAAGACACCAGTAAATAGAATTTTAGGATTAAAAAATGGGTATAAAAGTTAGGATACCTGTCAAGACCCCATACATTCTCAGAACAGGTCCATCTTGAAGGAAGAAGAGCATTGGCAGGCACTTTGCGCCACTTTAAACAGTCGTCACATTGAACCCATTGTATCTTTTCACTAAGGCAGTGTATATAACATTAGCATTCACCAGTTAAGTGAAAAAAGTACAGGAGATATGGGAAGGGAGAAGCAAACTCTTATAAAAGAAAAGTAGTTTACCCAAAATGATCAATTGAGGGAATAGTAGGCCTTCCAATAATTGGTGCATGCTGTTGAAGAGAGAATCAAATCAGGAAAAGGGTAAAGTAATGGATGCCCATTGGTATGCTTTAATATCAGTCATTTACCTTCTGTCAAACACTAGGACCATCTTTATTCATCAAAAAAGAAGTTAGGTGACCAGTAAACCATTCACAACAATTATATTATGCAATAAATTAACTGGCCAGAAAACTTTCACATCAAAGAAAAATGTGGCAGAGAACCTAATGATAACTTCAAGTTGGAGCTGAAGCTCTATATAAGCTAGTTTAAGCATCACGATATGATGTTGCAATGTGAACTAAATAAGAACTGCATTGAGGACAGCACCAAGTGTAATGAATTTACTCCGAGTGTTTATTCCTTAGTGGGATTTTTTTTCTCATGACATGAACAAAGCATTTCATCCATCACCTCTTGAAGACAACTCTCAAAGTGCAAGCTACTTCAAAAAAGTAAAGAAAAAATGCAACTACAAAGTCGCTACAAAACAGATACCAATGAAATTTCAGAGAAAGGAATCCTGATACCTCAAATTCATCGATTTCAAAGTCTTCCACCACAAAAACTGTGGGAACGATTTTAGGAGATGGGCGCATCAACCATTGAGCTTGGTTCCACGTGATCTTCAGCTCTATCAAATCCTCATTTTCAACCCTAAGGCGTTTACCTTTCGAACCCAAGATGCTATTCTTCCTCTTACTGTGACTAATAGGCTTAGCTTCAAGTGTTTCATTCACTTTGAACCTCGATTTACAAATTTCAGACCAGGTTGTTCCGGAATCTGCTTTAGTGATCTGGTTACCTGGCAAAAAGCTAGTTTGCACAGAATTACCCTTCGTGAGACCATTTATTGAGTTAATTTCTCCAAATTTATATTTACCACTATCATCCTCAGGAGCCAAAGCATTATTCCCAGTTAAAGTAGCCTCAACTCCCTATATACAGAACAATATCACAGAAAAGTAGTTAAAATGCTTAATCTTCAATTCGAAACATACAATAATTATACAAAATACATGCATACATTTATATAATCAAAGATACGGAATTTTCAGACCCACTTAAAATGCAACGTAACAGCTTCAACTCAGGATGCATACTCATAAAACTGCCTTAAATTTGGTGGCGGAGACATAACATTGTTTTAATCACTAATTTTTAATTAGGAGAAAAGTGCACTGTTTCATTGGACATGGACAAACCTGATCGGATGGAGTGGTTGAAGCTTTTCTGCCTCCCATGACCAACTTCCCTTCAGGCTCCAGCCTACTGAACGTTACTGACAAGATAAATCAAATCTTATTTTGCAATTCGATGATGAGAAATAAACTCATAAAAACAAACCATGTTAATTAACATGAACAAGATGCATACAACAGCTTCTTCCAATTCAGACAGACTATGAAATAACGATATCAAACGGCATAGGCAGACCTTAGTTTAACAGAAAAGTTAGACAATAAATTTGACAAAATGATGGTAATAGGAGAATAAGAAATAACACGTGGTAGACTCAGCCTAATGTACCGCAATGAGAATCTTGGCGGCACTGCAAAGAATGCAAAAACTTAAAGCCTCACTTTGGACAGTTAATAACAGTGAAGATTTAATAAATGGCCTTAGCAATACAAGAAACAGGAGGGACACTTCAAATCAACAAAAGAAGTAAAACTAAATCAAACCGATAACAGAGGGAAACAATCACAAGCAACAGAAATAGGCAGCACTGATGAATTACCTACGTCACCAGCTTGCAGTTGCATTGATTGTATACAAGGAGTGATTCCTTCTAAGACATACATTCTGCTATTATTATTTGGCCAAAACCGAAACTGAAATACCCATTCCTTTCCCTTCAAATCCTGTACTTTCAGAGGTAACCCTTCTGGCTGAGATATCAGTGGAAGATAGGCCTGTCCCATTGTACATGAAGTTAAACCTTTTATCACAAGTCTATACAAATACAAGTATTATCAAATAAAGAACTTGCAACATATTCAAGTTAGAAAATGTTCTCTGCAGGTATTTTTATGTCTATACAGACAAGTAGAAGAAAATAACTACATATGTATACATTTATGAAAAAAAGAGTACATACAGATACAGTAACTTTAGTGCTTGCAAAATGCACCACAATCATACGAATTTATATAACCACATGTTGATC
This sequence comes from Fraxinus quadrangulata, assembly GCA_903798255.1. NCBI lineage: Eukaryota > Viridiplantae > Streptophyta > Magnoliopsida > Lamiales > Oleaceae > Fraxinus > Fraxinus quadrangulata. The sequence continues at coordinate 54,513 of CAIGRB010037282.1, forward strand.
AGAAGAATTTGCAGGATTGAAGTGCTGAGGTAAACACATAAACTTAGGGATTCACCTCTGCACACTTTTTCGGCAGCACTAAGCGTCCAATCCGTCCAGCATCACTAGCGGTCAGTATTTTCTCAAATAAAGGTGTAATGACTGAGTTTGAACTAACTAGACGATAAGGTCATATCAACATACTAAATTGAAGAATTGCACAGATTGTAAAGTTAATGACGTGCTGAGTTTAACTAATGGAGAAGTTCTAACAGATTCTTCATGCAGTGATGCAGGTCTCATAAGACGAGACTATACAAATTAGATGCATATTATATAGATAATCTAACCCATGATAATGATCATCAAAGGCATGAAAAACATTATAAAGTCTTGTAAATCCATAGGATACTTGCTAGAAATTTGTTGTAGCTCCTCATCAGTTATTCGTGGCCAATACCGAGGTAGCAACTGATTACGACCTCGGCAATCTCCTCGAGCCTTTCCAGTATGTACTACGGCTTCACCAGCTGAGTTCATTCCATTGTGACTGGAAACGTGCTTGCCCATTGGAGTTGAAAGGGTGGGCCATTGTGAAAGACTTGCACAATCATGGTTCATATTATTTGTTTCATATTTGGATGAAAAAGCAGAAGCCAAACTCATATTTGAAGCAGAAGACTCATTTTTTACAACTGATGCTACACAGAGATTAGGTTTCTCTTCCCTATTGGATTCTGCAAAAAATAGTTTGAATAAGATTGCAGGGCATACTTTACTTTCTTGTACGCTAAAATTTTCGGAGAGCGGAGAAAATGCCAAGTAGCCAGGAGTTCCTTCACAGAAGGAAAAATGATAGTAAAGATAATCACCAGAAATTTCATTCTCAAGTGTTTCAGATGGACCAACACTCAGCTTTCTGTCAATCAATCTTTCAGAGGAATTTTCTTGTTTCTTCTCAAGAGAAAAGATAGAAAATCTGTCACTAATACGAAATCTATCAATGCCACCAACTACATCGACTTCAAAGGGCATCCCGGGCTGCAACTCAGATTGGACGCCAGAACCATTGAAAAAACTGGGTGCCTTTCGCCACGGCACAGGACCTGAGCCAGCTATCAAACTCCATCTTTTCATGGAGAGGTCCTTCAAACTTTCGTGCTGTGAAGGAAGAAATTGAGAAGGTGGTGGCCATGCAGGATTTGGGGTCTGAAACAGGGGCAAATAAGGTAAGGATTCAGGTCGCAATCATTTGAAGGAATGTGAAATCACAGGATTATGATCAAAGCAAGCAATTATGTTTGGCAAAAACATAAGCACTGTCTCATGGTACTCTGTGTAAAACTTCTTCAGGTAGTAAATGTTAAAAAACGTCACATTTGGTCTACGCAAAACAAGCATGTTTACGTAATATCATCAGTACCAAGGGAAATCAATCTAGGGCAGGCCATGTGGGAGTTATAGAAGCTATGCTAGATTGATGCAGCCTGATGATTCAAGTAGCACGCGAAGTTACCATTCCCTGCTACTAAAATCATCCTACTTTTACTGGAGGACAATTTTTAATCCCCAGCCCCCTCTTTCCTGAAAATCAAGGCCAACAAGCATTTGCAGATATTAAAAAACTAAAGAAAATGAAAAATCCCCAAATACAAGAGAATGGTTGCTTAAATCAAGTGCCGACCCTCCAGAAATTTTCAAAAGAGAGTTTGGTATACTACCACCACGTCACAAACACTGAAAGGTTCTACATCCAACAGAAATCATTTTAATGTACAAGCACTACAGCAGAAAATATGATATAACAGAAATTTTAACAGCTGTGGGCTCCAATATAAAACAAAAAAACCAATAAAAAGGAGCCATATTATCCTTACCAAAATGTAACTTTTCTTCGCACAAGTCAGGCATTCAATTCCTCCTGCATCCAATAGTATGAACATATGGAATGAAACTATACATCCACAATGTATTTGCTGCAAAGAAGAATTCATCGTTCAAGACTTAAATGATATCAATGTAGTGAAGTAAAATGCGGAAGTCAAAATTTTCATGTCTAATCTCTAACAAATCCAGGATTTAAGTTTTCCTGAATTACAAATATTAAAAGTTAGCTCACCTTTCCACAAGATCCACAACAACTCCAACCAGAAGCCTTCAAGTGGAATGTCTCACAAAATTTTCCATCCTCGTAAGCAGAACTACATTCACGTGGAATTACAAAACGTATTCATGAAGTAAATAAGAAGGCTAAAAGTCACTTGAACGATATGAAGCTATCTCGTGAATGCACCCATGAGCATAAGGAAGATGGCGCATCTTAATACTTAAACTTCACTTTTGATGCAACCTTTAGTATGGAAAATTTACATGAAGTCATACTTTGCACATTAAACCATTTAATCTGACAAAATTTTAGAAAGACAAACAACTCTTTTTTTCTCTAATATGTTTGCAAGCAAGTCAATTCTGACATAAGTTTCTAAGTTGTCTCTCTATCCAAAAGTAAAATGAAATTAATTATTATTGTCTACAAACACAATGCTTGGGCTAATAAATCCATGTTAACTCTTAAAAATTTTACTTCTTAAAAGTGGTATGAGTTATGCAGTTCAGGAATTACCAATGATGTTGAAAGGACACGGACACGTTAGCATGTGATTTTTAAAAACGTAGGACACAAACATGTTAATATAAATCCTTTAAAATTGTAGATTTATGTGTCCTATCGTTATGTTTTATAAGATCAATTCTTTTCTTAGTTTTAAATTTTGTTCATGAAATTTTTTAAAGTTGTTGAGTAGCTATTTGTAATATAAAAATAACTTTTAAGTTAAACAAGATATTACTCTGTTGGGATGGAAATATACATAGTATAGGTCATGGAGTGTTTGAGGAGTATCATGATGGACACGATACGACACGTGTGGCACATAGCACCAATAGGGGTGTTCGTGCACCATAGATTACCAAGAACAAGTTTCACAAAGTAATTTTAGTGCTTGTTTGAATAAAATTGTAATGAAATTATAATGAAAATGAGTAGTGAGTCCTACGAAACGTGTTGATAATAAATGGATAGTTGTTGTGAATTGATGGTTAAAATTAAATTTGACTTTGATTTGAAATTATAAGAAGATTATGATTTCAGACAAACAAGTTCTTACTAAAAAATATCTTAGTGATCTCGATAATAAGAAAAATATATTTGTTGTCTAATTTGAACTAAAAACAAAAGTAATGTAAAACAGGCAAATAAGGTCTCCCTTTTCCCTTTTCCCTTTTCCTTTCAAATAATAATAATAATACTAAGAAAAAGAAGAAGAAGATCCCGTCCCCTGAACAAATTTACGAGCGTTGTTCAACAGGGAAACCCCAATTTTTTTGGTGGAATGGTTTAATCACTATTATGATTTATCTAGAACTGATAAAATAGCTTATGAAATATTGAAGTTGGAATTTTTTTATCTAAAAGTAAGAGTTCAACAAAATGATTTTCTTTTACAAACAAATCTACATCAGATGAATATGACCAGAAACTTCCACTAAAGGAACCCGCAGCGAGGCTACTGATACAAAGATTTTCCTTTTTCAATTCCTTAGTTGGAAGTTCACACATTTAGTGTACATAAAAAAAACCTGATATTCCAGTCTACAATTGCAGTATAGCCTAGCAATATTTAATTAACAACGGAGTATGATACTGTCAGGCGACAAAAATTATGCATTCTAAGTTGTACTTTGCCATTTACCAATTAAAAGTTCCCACATTTAAGGCGAGTCTCAAAAACCCGATTTCCATTTTCCACTTCAAACGCAGCATAACCTAGTAATCCTAACTTAACATCGGAATAGGATACTATCAATCAACAAAAATATGAATTATACAGGATCGTGCTCTTCTTATATGTAAAATTCGCCAAACACCCAAGTTCCAGTCTTCTTCCTTCCACCACGAAACTTTAAGCCAGAGCCCAGATGCTCTAATGAAACTTTCCCAATATATTTTTCCGGAAGTTGAAAAATGGTAGCAGTAAATTATTGACTTGAGGAAGCAAAGTTGAATAAAATATCTAAACACTGACTGACGTAGAAAAGTCCATTTTCAAAATCTGTGAACCATGAGAAAACACAAATAGTATTCATACAGAAAACCGTATTTGCTGAACAAAGCTTTCCACATTTTTTCACTAAAAAAGTAAGGCAAAAAGAATCAGAAATTCTAAATTCAAATTTTAAACTAACAATGAACAGAAAAGAAAAGTCAACAAGAAGTCAAACCAGTGAAACAAAAAAATGGAAAGTATATTGCTTACGCGCAGCGATCGCAAAGGTCTGCGTACTCGCCAGTGCGAAGACGCCAACCTCTTCTCCATTTCTCCAACGGCTCTTTGCAGTTCGAATTGAAGCATAACTTAGTCGAAGAAGACGACGACGACATGACACAAACAGACCTAAACCCAAACTGTAGATACCTATATTGTGTATCTAACAAAAAAAAAATCTTCACTCCAGGTGTTATTATCGAGTGTAAAATCCTTGTTTTAGAGAGAGAATGACGCAGAAGTGCAGTGAGAGAAAGTGCGTACTGGTGCGTTACATTTGTCGTCGTGGTTTCAACTGTTCTAAATTGTCGTCTCCTCGTCACTCTCATTGGACGCAAATTCCACGTCATCTGAAACTAAGTCTATCAATCATGTTTTTTATAGAAAATTTTTACAGAGCCCGTTTGATTGCAATGATAAAAAATAAATGAAAAGAAAATGAATTTTAAAAAAAATAATTATCGAGAACTTATTTTTTAGTAAATTATTAATTAAGTGTATTTGATTGATATAATTTTTCGCCCTTAAATTTTTAAATTTTGAATCTTTTTGTGTTCGTTTAACTTTATTTTACATGAAAATTGTCTATTAAAGTGATTTTTTCCACAGTTAGTTATAAAATTTGTTTCTATTGCCAAAACGTAAAAAAAAAAAAAACTAAAAAAAATATTTCCTAGAAAATTATTTTTCATCAAAATTTAGT
>CAIGRB010037315.1:1155-22208 GCA_903798255.1 Fraxinus quadrangulata
TGGAGTACATTTGAGAGTTCTGGAAATCAATTGTGATTGCTGCACAATTGATTTATTTGATCGTTGTATCCTGGAGGTGATTGTCCACAGAGGTCGCAGCAGTTATCGACGGGCAATTTCGCTTTAGGACATCGTGCGGTCACGAGACTCGATCAGTCGATAAGTTTTTATTTTTCTGCACTTTACTGTATTGCAACTATTAATCTGTCCAACATGTTGTGAACGCTTTTGTGACTGTTTTTTCAGCAAGGATATTTGTTGAGACTGTCGTTGTGTGACCGCGATTATGACAAGTGGAACACAATGTTTAAATCCCGTGTTAAATGGAAACTAATGTAAAGTTTTTATGCAAGTGAAAATGAAGGAGCGAACTGGTATGTTCTGCAGGAGTCGTCGGCCTAACACTTTTAAATGCACTACCACATTAAGCAAGCTAACAGATTCACAGAATGCGTGCATACACAAACCAAAAGCACATCATGTAGAAGATCAAAATTACGCGCCACCTAATAATCTTGTCAAAGAAACCAAAAGAGTGGACAAAACAAACACCGGCATGACAAATCCAAAGAAATACAAACACAACCCTCGATCAGTATAACTTCACATCAGAAGCAATGGCATCAAGAAACAGTATTCAGAAATAGAAATCAACATGGCTCATACACTCTGATAGACAACTTGCACGAACTAATGTAACAACAGCAATGCTTAATAACAAGCGCAGAAATGCAAACCTTTAGCGCTATGAGTGAATCTAACATGCATTATTGAACAAATAATGATAATTACAAATTGTTGCAAATTTGTTATTCAAAATCACATATGTGGATGAAGGATGAATTAAGAAAAAGAAAAAGAAAACGTGCCCTAAAATAGTCTATGCGACCGCATAAGCCATTTAGGCTTGCATTTTCGCATAGCAATTTGCCGGAAAACTTCGGGCAACAAATGCTATAACTATGTGACTGCATAGTTATAGCCTATGAGGTCGAATAATTGAAAAATGTGACCGTTGGCTGGATTTTTTCAAATTTTCTTGTGGTTTATTGATGAAATATTGCACCTCTTATTTTGAAATTTGAATCACTTCGTATGGAATGATTGAAATCTATAAATATTTGTTGTGCTCATCCCATGAATAAAAAAATTATTGTATTATTCATCTAACTTTTCAAATAAATTTGTTTCCATCTACATTATCAAATTCCTCTTTTCCACTTGTTCTTTTGAAGATTCATTTTCTTTTTGGTAATCTTCATTAAAGGCTTGTTTAATCCTACAAACTATTTACCAATTAAATCTTTAAAAGCATTGTCGATGAGGCAAACATTGTTTGAGGACAACGATATATTCTTCGTGTTGAAATATTTGCCAGATTTTATATTCATCATCTCCTTTATTTATTTTCTCTATTATTGTATTTTTTATAACAATCTCAAACGATAATTGTCATTGTACTGTGATGGAGACAAAATCTACACTTGCTACAATCAAAATATGAATCAAGACTTAGTGTGTTTGGATAGATTTGATGATGCCAACTTCACAAGATGGCAGGACAAACTCAAATTCCTCCTTATGACTATAAAGATCTTCTACGTGCTTGATCCAAAATTGGAGCCAATTCTCAATGCAACAGACAAAGACACTGATGAGGTTCGTGCAGAAAGAAAAAAAGGGAAAGAGGACGGATTAATATGCCGCGGCCACATTTTAAATATCCTATCGTATCGATTATACAATCTCTACACTAACACCACTTCGTTTCAGTATGCATTTGAAAGTAAATATAAGGCCAAGGAAGAGGGTACGAAGAAGTTTTTAATTTCTAAATATTTTGAGTTCAAATTTCTGGATAATATTCTCTTATTACCTCAAGTGCATGAGTTGCAAATAATTGTCAACAAATTGAAAGCAGTAAAGATCGAACTTTTCGAAACCTTTCGAGTTGGAGCAATCATTGCTAAACTCCCAAAGTCGTGGAAATGATATAGGAAGAAAATTCTTCATAATTCTGAAAACTTTACCTTAAAAGATATTCAAAAAAATCTTCGCATAGAGGAAGAGTTAAGGGCAAGAAATAAGACTAAAAGTTCTTATAATGACTCTTCGAAAACCAATGTCATAGACAATGTGGACAACTCCAACAAGTATAAAAAGAAAGAAAAAACTCTTGTCCCAAAAAGCATCAAGAGAAGTTCAAAAATAAATCCAAAGAACCTTGCTATGTTTATGGAAAATCGAGATATTATACAAGAGATTGTAGGCATAATAAACAACCAAAAAATGAAGGACAAGTAAATTCTATTGATGAGATTATCGTTATAGTAAGCGAAATCAATGCAATCCAAGACAAAGTTCTGAGCAAGTGGTATGATACACGTGCTACTATCCATGTTTGTTACGATAAATCTCTTTTCAAAACTTATCATGACATTGAAGATGGTCAAGAAATCCAAATGAGAAATGAAGGAAGATCAAAAGTGATTGGCAATGGAAATGTGGAAATCATCTTTATTTCGGGAAATAAGATCACTTTGACAAATATTCTTCATGTACCAAAAATGAATAGAAACCTAGCAGGTGGAGTCCTATTGAGGAAATCGAAAATTAAAACTGTTTTTAAATCTGGAAAACTTGTACTAACTCATAATGGACATTTTGTTGGAAATGGCTATTCCACTGAAGGAATGATCGCTTTGTACTCTTGAGAATAATTCTAATAAAAATAAATCATTTGCCTATGTTACTGATTCATTTAATTTATGGCATGGTTGAGTAACACACATATGAGTTAGTACTATGAAAAAAATGATTAAATGTCGATTAATACAATGTGAAATTGATAATTTAGAAAAATGTGAAACATTGGTTAAATCAAAGATGATTAAAAAGTCATTCATAGTGTAGTAAGATCAACAAACTTATTTGAACTTGTTTATTCCGATATTTGTGAATTGAATGACATGCTAACAAAAGATGGTAATAGATATTTTATTACTTTCATTGAGAATTGCTCTAATTATACTTATATATATATTTGTTAAAACATAAAGATGAGGTCTTTAGTGCCTTTAAAACATATAAAATTGAAGTTGAAAATCAATTAGGAAGGAAACTAAAACTTTTAAGAAGCGATAAAGGTGGATAACACTTCTCTAATGAATTCAATATGTTTTATGAACAAAAGAGAATAATACATCAATGTTTTGCACCACGAATACGAGAACAAAATAGTCTAGCAGAAAGAAAAAATAGGACATTCTTAGAGAGATAAATGTCATGTTATTGAGTTCTAAATTACTTATTAATCTATTGAGTGAAATCTTACTAAGTGCTTGTCATATAGTAAATAAGATTTCTATAAAAAAGAATAAGATCTCCTTATCTAAAATATGGAATGGTAAGAAACTAAATATTAATTATTCAAAAGTGTGGAGGTGTCTTACTTATTGTAAGAACACGGATCTCAAAAGAATCAAATTAGGTCTTAAAGGTATCAAATGTGTCTTTGTTGGATATATTCTAAGGCCCTATTTGTCTCTCATTATTCTAAAATATCATTTGTTACAATAAGATTTTTCACCATACATTCACCTAATAAAATATTCTACGCACAAACCAATAAAGTTTCTTTAAATTTCAACTACACATTATCTAAAAAATAAAATACTATTAATTACTTTATTTCTTCAACAATAATGGAAGTCAAACACACACTAAATAGCAAAGTCTATAGATTATTAAATCTTGAGTCAGAAGTTATAATAGAATCAAGGGACGTAGAATTTTTCGAAAATGTTTTAGTAGCACGAAAATCTCAAAATAATAAAGATATTCTCAATTCTAGAGAACAACAAGAAGAGACATCTATAAAAGATAGAGCTTATTGACAGGTACAAAAAAATTAGATGGATAGTCCTTTGTGGCTCGGGCAACAAATAGATCATCGAGTTATTGCTAAGTTCACTGTGAATATTTAGCTACTTATTATTGAACCTATTGAAGGGTAAGAACGAACAAATGATAATTATATTTTTCGATTCTCATGAGCAACAAAATTGATACAAAAAACACTTAAAACAGATACTAAGTGCTTGTTTGGTAAAAATTTAAATTCAATTAAAATTGAAAATATAATCTTTATTGTCCTCACTCATTTAATAAAAGTCAACAATAACGACTAATTTGCACGATTGAAATTGAAAGTATTCATAGTAACATTTCAAGGGTAATGGAACAAAACTCAATGGCTCATATTTACCATTAATTAAAAATCAAAACAGTAATTAATTCAAAAATCCATAAAAAATCAACCCCAATTAAGCAGTGAGGACGACAGCACCACCTGCTTCTTTAATCTTCCTCTCAGCAATCTTCGACACGAGCTTGGCTTTCACAACAACTGGCTGACTCGGGGGAAGAACACCCTTACCCAGAACCTTAAAGTACCCAAACTGAGTCACATCAATCACGGGAGCTGATTCCTTACTCTTCTCGGCCTGGGCCTTCACTTCGGGAGGGACGAGTGACCAGATTTTGTCGATGTTGACAGTGGGACAGAAGAACTTGTTGCGGAGCTTGTGGAAGTACCTCATGCCGACTTTACCAAAGTAGCCGGGATGGTACTTGTCGAAGAGAATACGGTGGTGATGCATTCCTCCAGCGTTACCCCGGCCTGCGGGATGCTTTCGGTGTTTTCCGATACGGCCGTGACCGGCGCTCACGTGGCCGCGCTTCTTCCGGTTCTTCTTCAATGAGGTCGTCATTTTCTTCGGAGTGGGAGCAGCAGCGTGCAGGTAGGAGGATATAGGGTTAGGGTTAGGGTTTCTGAGGAATTTATACAGATTGAATTGGTTTGTGGCGAAGGGTATGGAAGGTGAAGATCAGGGTTTATGATATTACGATATTACCCTCTTGTTTGTGCAATTTTGTTTGGATTTATCTTTTGCATGAATAAGTATTTGAAATAAAGAATGTTAAGTTTAGAAAAAAATAATAATAATAATATTCTTAAGACTATTACATGTCAAAAATACAATAACGAAAAACTAGAAAAAATTCGAAAAAAGCAATATGACCAAAAAAAATTGTACACATTAATATTAACAATCGAAAAAATGTATAATTCAGTGTTAGAATTACTGTCTTTTGCTAAACTTTGTAAAAAAATGAAATAAAAAAAATAGAAGCATTCGAAATTATTTAAAGCATAGAAATTTCAAGATTTTTATGTTTTATAAGAGGTATAAAAGAAAAACATATATTTGATTAAGCCCTTATTTGATGATCAATTTTTTTTTTAAATATTATTTTAAATAGTTATTTTTTGAATAATGTAGGTTAAAAAGTAGAGAAAAATTTTGAATTTACGTATAAAATATTTTATTATGTGAAAGTGGGTATGTAGGGGAAAAAAAGTTTCGAAAGAATGGTAAACAAATGTGGACTCAGTAATTTTCTTATGCCTATTTACTTTTTTCTTAATTGTATATATGTGAAAAAAAAAATGTTTTAGTTTCACCCTTATTTCAACTACTTTTTTCTCCATATATTGTTCGTCGCTCTTGAATTTATAATTTTTTTATCAAATTATAAATAAATAAATACTTTGATGGTATTTAAAACAAGAGAAAAACTTAGCTCATATTTCATCCCGTCCCATAAAGATAATTTTGTTTTATTTTCACATAAATTAAGAAAATTTAATTAATATAATTGAAAATATAAATTTAACTTATATTTTTCCTAATATATCCTACTTTTAGTAACATTAAATAATAGTAAATGGTAGTTATATTGCGAATAATGTCATTTATTATTATGATGAAGAAATATCTGTGATGTGACAATTTATATAGAATAATGTGATTGAATAATTCATTTTTAATTAGAGAGAGAGAGAGTAACCACGTCACCGATATTCCATTATCGTGATGATAAAAAATATTATTCTTATTGTCACCACAATTTTTATTTGACACGCTATATTTCAATTGCAATTAAGTTCTTCAATTTTTGCTCAATATAAAAATTATTTTCTTTAAACTTTTTTTCGTCGAATTCTTACGTTCAACATATTATTAATTAATGCGTCTCATTCTTGATTATGATTTATATCAAACTATTTTGTCTACATCTTCAAAATGAGGAAAAAAGTTTTTTTTTTCTTTTTATTTATTCATTTTTTTCAAAATATGATGAAAAAATAAGTCATTTTAAGTTATATCAATGGATTTTGAAATTATATGAAAAATCATTAAGATATAAGTACTATAATAAACAAAGATTAAAAACTTAAATAAAAAATAGTGTAAAAAATAAAAATTGTGTTTAAAATATAATTATCAACAATCAAAATATAAATAGTTCATATTGTTAAAAAAGATAGAATAAGAGAAGAGAATCAGAAAAATCTATAGACTTGTGTGTATTTTATTAAGAATCAAAACTCTATATTTATAGGTAAGAATTGAGGATACAATGGTAATTATTTCTAGGGCTTTAGGGGTACAATCATCATTCACATTAAACTTTAATTTNAGAATAAGAGAAGAGAATCAGAAAAGTCAATAGACTTTTGTGTATTTTATTAAGAACCAAAGCCCTATATTTATAGGTAAGAATCGGGAACACAATGGTAATAATTTCTAGGGCTGCAGGGGGTACAATCGTCATTCACATTAAACCCTAATTTACTTTCTTTTTACAACACTCCCCCTTGAATGACACATTACAAAATATCTGTCTCGTTAAAACTTTGTTAGATAAAAATTCAATGGGATAAAAAGAACAAACGAAGGAATAATAGTACAGTTATTTTGGAGTATTAAAGATAAATGTTGCCTCATTAAAATCTTGCTAGGAAAACCCAATGGGATAAAATCTAAGCGAAAGAAAAAGAGTACAGCTATTCCTCCTGATATTGATCACTGGAAATCTTTGAGTCGACGCATTCCAATCTTGTAGACCAATTTCTTGAATGTAGATGTTGGCAGTACTTTTGTAAATAAATCAGCCACATTGTCACTTAAACGAATTTGTTAAACCTTGATGTCGCCATTCTTCTGAAGCTCGTGTGTATGAAAGAATTTTGGAGAAATATACTTCGTCCTGTCACCTTTGATATAACCTCCTTTGAGTTGTGCAATACAAACAACATTATCTTCAAACAAAATTGTTGGACCATCTTTTGTTGAAATTAATCCACATGATGTTTGGATATAATGGGTCATGTTCCTCAACCATACACATTCTCGGTCTGCTTCATGGATTGCAATAATTTCAGAATGATTTGAGGATGTTGTTGTCAATGATTGTTTCACAGACCTCCATGATGTAGTTGTTCCTCCACGTGTAAACACATATCCTGTTTGTGATTTAGCTTTATGTGGGTCAAAGAGATAACTTGCATCTGCATATCCCATTAAAGCAAATCCCGACTTTTGAGAATAAAATAATCCAAAATCAATAGTACCCTTTAGGTAACGAAAAATATATTTAACACCATTCCAATGTCTTTGTGTTGGTGTAGAGCTATATCTTGCAATAAGATTTACAGAAAAAGCTATATCAGGTCGAGTGCAATTTGCAAGATAAGTTAATGGCTCAATTGCACTAAGATATGGTACTTTAGGACCAAGAATCTTTTCTCCATCTTCAAGTGGACGAAAATGATCTTTTTTATATCAAGTGATCGAACAACCATAGGCGATGTCAATGGATGTGCATTATCCATGTAAAATCGTTTTAAAACTTTTTCTGTCTATGTAGATTGATGAACAAATAATCATTTTGGAAAATGTTCAATTTACAATTCGAGACAGAATTTAGTTTTCCCCAAATCTTTCATCTCAAATTCATTTTTCAAATAATCTGCAGTTTTGTTGAGTTTTTCAGAAGTTCCAATTAAATTTAAGTCATCAACATAAACTGCCATAATTGCAAATCCAATATTTGTTTTCTTTATGAAAACACACGAGCAGACATCGTCATTTTTATAGCATTCCTTCAATAAATATTCGCTAAGACGATTATACCACATGCGTACGGATTGTTTCAATCCATATAATGATCTTTGCAATTTAATTGAGAACATGGTTCTCGGGCATGTATCATTTGTTTCTCGCACTTTAAATCCTTCGGGGACTTTCATATATATGTCACTATCAAGTGAACCATATAAATAGGCAGTTACTACATCCATAAGGCGCATATCAAGCCTTTGTGACACGGTCAAACTAATTAAGAATATAAAAGTGATGGTGTCCATTACAGGAGAATATGTTTCCTCATAATCAATTCCTGGTCTTTGTGAGAAACCTTGAGCTACGAGTCGGATCTTGTATCTTGTAATTTCATTATTTTCATCTCTCTTTCGTACAAAAACCCATTTGTATCCAACATGGATTACATTTTCAGGTGTTCGAACTACATGTCCAAACACTTTCCGTTTCTCTAAAGAATTCAATTCTGCCTGTATGACTTCTTTCCACTTTGGCCAATCATTTCTATTTTGACAGACTTTAACAGACAGTGGTTCAGGATCCTCATTTTGCATAATATCAAGAGCCACATTAAAGACGAAAATATTGTCTATAACAACATTATTTCGTTCCCATAATTTATGAGATAATATAGAATTTATTGAAATCTCATTACTTTCGGACACTTGTGATTCTTCAGGAACCATATTTTCAATATTTGATTGATTAATTTCCTCTAATGTTACTTCTTCTAGAGTTTTTGGTTGGTTTTTCTCTTGTACTTTTTTTTTTCGAGGTACAGAGTCTTTTGAACCAACTGGTCGACCACGCTTCTGGCGTATTTGAGATTTATTTGCTACAGCAAATTGTCGAGCAGGAACATTAATTTTTGCTGGAATATTTTCTGTTGGTATATATGACTTTGTTACTTTTCTTGTGTCAACAAATACATCTGGTAATTGATTTGCAACTCTTTACAAATGAATGATTTTTTCAACCTCTTGCTCACATTGATTATTGCGGGAATCAAAATGAGATAGAGTTGCTTCATTCCAAGAAATTTTACCTTCTTTATCAGGATGTAGTTTTTCCCCTCCCAAAATTGGGAAAGTCATTTCATCAAAATGACAATCTGCAAAACGTGCAGTAAATAAATCACCCGTTAAAGGTTCAAGATATCTAATAATAGATGGTGAATCAAAACCCACATAAATACCAAGTCTTCGTTGGGGATCCATTTTAGTCCGTTGTGGGGGTGAAATAGGGACTTGAACAGCACAACAAAAAATTCGCAGGTGAGATATATTAGGTTCATGACCAAATGCTAGTTGCAAAGGTGAATATTAGTAATATGCAGTTGGTCGGATACGAACCAATGACGCAGCATGCAATATAGCATGACCCCAAACAGAAGCTGAGAGTTGTTTTCATAAGTAATGGTCTAGCAATAAGTTGTAGTCGTTTAATAAATGACTCCGCTAAACCATTTTGTGTATGGACATGCGCAACTGAATGTTGAATAACAATCCCAATGGACATGCAATAATCATCAAATGCTTGTGATCTAAATTTTCCAGCATTGTCAAGATGAATAGTCTTGATTGAATAATCAAGGAATTGCGCACGTAATTTTATATTTGAGCAAGTAGTCTAGCAAAAGCTACATTCCTAGTGGAAAGTAGATAAACATGTGACCATCTAGTAGAATAATCAATTAATACCATAAAATAACGAAATGGTCCACATGGTAGGTGTATTAGCCCACATATATCTCCATGAATCCTTTCCAAGAAAGTTAGAGATTCAATATTGACCTTTACAACGGAAGGTCTAATGATTAACTTGCCTTACGAACAAGCCACACATGGATAATCATTAGGTAAAAGAATCTTCTGGTTCTTTAAATGATGTCCATGTGAGATATTTATTATTCGACACATCATTATAGTTCCTGGATGTCCAAGTCGATCATGCAGAGTATAAAAACTTTTGGGTCAACGAACTTCTGGTTCGTGATAATATTTGATTCAACAATTTTTATAAATGTATAATACATGCCAGATGGGAGTGCATAAAATTTTTCTTTTATCTGCTTCTGGCCAGATACAAAAAAAGTTATGCAAAGATATTCAACATTATTTTCTTGTATCATCTCAATGTGATATCCATTACAACGAATATCTTTAAAACTAAGCAAATTTCTTTTTGATTTGCTTGAATACAGTGCATCGTCAATATATAATTTTATATTATTTGGAAAAATAATACAAGCTCTTCCGGAGCCTTCAATGATATTCGATGCACCTGATATCGTATTAACATTCTTTTCTGCTAATGTTAAATCCAAAAAATATTTTTTGTCTTGAAGAATAGTATGTGTAGTTGCACTATCAATCAAACAAGTATCTTGACAATCCATCGTGAATCTATAAGAAAACAAATATATTCTTTTAAAAAAAATCTTGAATAAAATTAAAAAAGTAAACATAATTCAGTATTATGAAATTAACGATGCATAATAAAATTTCAATTTTTTTTATTTTTTACGAGAAATAAGAACATAATTTAAATTGAATTTCTAAAAACGAAAAGAAATACTAGAAAGTAAATTAATCTATATCTTCCATTACACCACCTCCGATTAAATGGTCAATATTCTCATTTGGATCAGCAAAGAAATCAGAGACATCTAAACGAGTCACATCAATTGGAGCATCATAGTCAGCAAAATTTGTCTCCACTTTTTCCTTTCCCTTGATTGATTTTGGGTTGAGATCCACAATGTGTTTTCTCGTACGACAGGTACGTGCCCAATGCCCTTTCATTCCACATCTAAAGCAACTTTCTTCATGCTCCTTTTTGGATGTATTATTTTCGTTTGTTTTGTGCATTTTGAAATTATGGCCTTGTCGCTGATAGTTTTGTTGATTATTTCATCTATGGTTTATTCCACGTGCATGCCCGCGTCCACGTCCAAATCCGTGTCCATATCCACGTCCACGTCCACGTCCACGTGCTTGTCTTGATATTGCATTTGCTTCAGGCAACGCAGTACCATTTGCTTCGGCAATGATACAGAACGAGTTGGACGTAATCCATGATTTTTCATCAGCAATTCATTATTTTGTTCAGCAACAAGCAAGCAAGATATAAGTTCTGAGTATTTTTTGAAACCAAGCTCACGATATTACTGTTGCAGTAGCATATTTGAGGCGTGAAAGGTGGAAAAAGTCTTTCCAACATATCTTCATCATTGATTTTTTCTCCACACAAAGTTAATTTTGAACATATTCTGGACAATTCAGAATTGTATTCACTAACAGTTTTGAAATCTTGCAAACGAAGATGCATCCATTCATAGCGGGCTTTGGGGAGGACTATAGTCATCTGATGATCAAATCTTTCAGTTAATTTTTTCCAAAGAACCTATTGATCATTCACAGTAAGGTATTCAATTTTCAATCCATCGTGAAGATGATGACGAAGGAAGATGAGTGCTTTTGCACGATCCTGCAAGAATTCTTTGTTTTCTTCTTTTATTGTCTCTCCCAAACCTTTTGAGACTAGATGGATATCAGCATCGAGTACTCATGACAAATAGTTTTTGCCAGATATGTCAAGTACAGCAAACTCAAGTTTTGTGATATTTGCTATTTGATTAACTACACAATAAAGCAAAAAAAATACAATTAGTTTCGAAAAATATGATTAAACATCAATAGTCAATATCAATATGACATAAGTTACATGTTTTCCTTCAGGAATAAACACTAATTTAAAATAGTATGTTCTTCGAAACATGTGCTACTTCGGGAGCACGTTGTATTTTAATATTGTTTTTTCAAGAGTAATAAGTCAATATTCTTCTGAAATATTGAAAAATATAATTAATGCTCGTCAGGAGTAAGTACTATCCTTTAAGAATATTAATTATAATATTGTGCTACTTCAGGAACAAAAACATCATAAATAAACCACACAACATTAATTAATTTTACAAAACACATATAATTAAAAGAAAAATTGACTGCGGAACCGCTACCGTAAATATAGCAGAATTATATATAAAAAAAATTATTGAATATAATCATTACAAAAATTATACTTCTTCAATAATTATTAATTAATTATGCATGCTAAGAAGCAGTGTAACTAATGTAACACACATAATTACATGATATGCATATAGAATTACAGAATTATGAATGATGTGAATTAAAGAAAACGTAATGATTGTATGTGCTTTACTTCTTGGATAATGTGAATTGTAAAATCAAAATCTTTTATGCCAAAAATTAATTTTTTTTCTTGGGTGCCGTGATAAATGGACAAAACATAGTGGCCGGCGCGGGAGATAATTTAACGCTTTATAAAAGAAAATTAAATTAGATGAACAAGGGTGATAAATGTATAATCTGCATGTGCATGTATAATTCAGATGTTACCAAATTAATTTTGATACACGTGATAATGATTATACTAAAAAAAATTATTACCTTCTCTAAACCTTGAAAAATTAAGTTTTCGTGCTGATAACGTGTTATAAAAGATAGAACAAGAGAAGAAAATCAGAAAATCAATAGATTTGTGTGTATTTTATTAAGAACCAAAGCCCTATATTTATAGGTAATAATCGAGAATACAATGATAATAATTTCTAGGGCTGCAGGGATACAATAGTCATTCACATTAAACCCTAATTTACTTTCCTTTTATAACACATATTTATTAATAACAAGATATTAAATCGAAACATATTAGAAAACTAAAAAATCAATTATACTCTCAACAAGAAAATTACCTATAATTTAAAACAAGCAAAAAAGGAAAGCAAGCACATCTTTATATTACGAATGGAGTAGAGATTTTGAAAGCTACTAGTCTACATGTAAAATTATTTGATATCCAATCTACCTTACTTCGACCGGATCAAAACATTGATTTTGAACAGGGAAAAGAGTAAAAATTAGAAGCTCAACATGACATTTTAGATATTTTGAGTAGGAGTAGAATTACATTAAAGATCCCACATCCATTGTTCATTTTGTACACATATTCCCCCAGGAATCTCTGACTACGAGGAGATGTGACAACAATTGGCTAAAACTACCAAGGCCCCCTTGTACCACCAAGAGGTATAGTGTTCGACCCGGATATCCCACGGTTACCATATCTTCCTCGATCGCCGAAACCTCCTCGACCTCTGGATCGGAAATTGTTTCCGGAAGCTGCCAGAAATGAAAATGAGAATAAGTGAAGATCAAATCAAGAAACGGAATGGCATATACAAAGATCTTGAGTTCAAAACCATGTTACGAAGACTCTTTTATAACGTAGGATGCCATACAACTATGACAGTATCAATGGTGATTGCATAGTACATTTTTGGCACTCAATATTAGCTAAAGATTAGACAATACAGTAAACGAGATTTTAGCTCCTTTTACTTTCTAAAAGTTGAGAATTATATAGTCAGCATACAAACATTTTTGATGCAATACTATTTGGATTAATGGTGCACATGCCAATTTGGACCAGGTATACTTCGCTCAGATTTCGGTTCATAAATATAATAATTCACCAATACTAACCTCCTCCGTTAGATCGGACCATCACAGCCAACTCAGGAGGAACAACTTGTCCTGCTTGTTGCAGGATCTTTATAAGTTCTCTTGCATACTTGGCATTTCCGTGGGTAAAAAATGTGAATGCAGTTCCTTTGGCTCCTGCACGGCCAGTTCGCCCAATCCTGTGAACATAATCCTCAAGACTTGATGGAAAGTCGAAATTGATGACACATTTTATGTCCTTCACATCTACAAAAAAGTACACAGAAATTTTACAATACAATACAGTTAAAAAAACATCAGTAAAACTCTCATCCAAAAAGGAAAAAAAACATTAGCGAAACTCAATATGGAGCATGCTCAGCTAAGCTTTAAATTTTAACTAACATTTTATCTCCATTCAGGTTCGTAGAATAGTTACTCTTTTAAGTATCTAATACCTTACTATCAAAATAACTCATCTTAAACTATGACAAATAAATTCTAAAACTTATGCACTTATAAGTAAACTTTTCAAGCTGAGAAAAACAATGCAAAGCCACCTTATCCCTGCACTCCTAGGATCCAAGGAATCATATGCAAGATAAAACACATTCGGTAAATGTGACTACCTAATCTTGCAGGGATAAGGAGCAACCAACCTCCGTAAATTTCAAAATCAACCCATCCAAATCGATGAACAATCTCGTGCGAGTCAACCGGCTGTCACTAGTACCATCTCCATAGCTGTGGATGGGCAGTGTTAACATCAATGTGTTACTCAACATATGAGGAACCACATTGTATCGCTAACTACTTTGTTGCTCAAAACCCCCAAACTCAGCATCCTATGCTTACAAGATCCTCAATTCTGCGCATCAGAAAAGAATATCACATACGACAGCATAATAACACCGCCTTCTGCACCCAAACCACAATATTCTCGGGAACATGGACAACAGCCGGAGACTCGACTATGTTTGGAGTTGCAAGTTCTCAAATGAGAGACTAAAAGTTACTAAGCCATAACACTAATCCTACCAAGACCACGAGCAGCAACATCAGTGGCAATCATTATAGGACTTCTGCCACTCTTAAACTCGCCAAGGACTCGATCCCTTTCATCCTGGCTTTTATCACCATGAATGGATAAAGCTGGCCATCCATCCATTCTCAGCTGTCTTGTAACTTGATCACATCCTTTCTTTGTTTCTACAAAAATTAAAATTTTACTTCCATCCATCACATCTTTCAGCAATCTGATCAACCTGCAAGAGCAAAGTATGGTGAGAGATCATAGTCATAAAAGCCAAGAATCAACACTTGTGTTACAAATGCCACCTGTTATATTTCTCCAAATCTGTCATAATTTCAACAACTTGTTGTATAGATTGATTTGCTTTCAGATCTGGAGAGCCAATAATAACCTGAAAGATTTTAGGTACAAAAAAGAGCAACAAGTGAGTTATGTCTGAAACCTTTACATATAAAGCATCGTGCAGTGGGGAAAAAGAATGTAAGAGGTACCTTATAAGCATTGCATAAAAACTGCCTTGCTAGAGTTTCCACCTCCCTCGGCCACGTGGCACTCCAATACAAGGTTTGCCTATCCGGGCGAATCTGCATCAGGACAGTATTTTTAAACACGGAGAAAAAATTTGACAGAAGATAATTTATGCTTATAAATTATGGCTCTTAGCAAGAATGACACTTAATGAATGCATAGAAATTGTCAGTGGTGATGGTTGCTTCAGTTAGGAGTTGTCCAGATGGACGGCAGGGAATTGAGCTCACTCATCTACTACTACTAGTACTAGTACTACTACTATTATTATTATTATTTGGAGTCAACTTACCATTTGACATTTACTGGATGGGTTTTTATTTTTCACTTTATTTTATTTTATTTTTTTGTCAATTTTCAAAATTCCTACTTGGAAGGTGGCACCTCATGATGCATGTAGGTGCTTCTAAGGGATACATATTGAATGAGTTTTTTTGTCAATCTTAGAAATTCCTAGTAGGAAAGGTGGAACCTCATGTATGCATGTTGGTGCTTCTAAGGGAATAGAATTGGCAGTTGTTCAAATAATTCCAATCTGAAGAAATACATATGTTTTTTCCCCTGATGTTTGGAATAAACATGTTAACCTCCACCTGTAAAAACTTGTGGATTGATCTTTTGGGAGGTCATTTTGTTTTGTAAATACTGAGTGATAAACTACTACACAGGCATGGTGCACCCCACTTGTTCCTTTCAATGAAAGAACCAGATCAAGAAAAAAATTTAATGAACATAATAGTACCTACCATAGTACATAGTTCTGGTACAAGTTATTGAAAGTAAAAAAATTGAGGCTCGTCCTAGGTGTTCCAAAATTTTGAAAGCTACGTACACATAGTTAAAGAGTTAAAAATATTAAGCCGGGAAGTCTTTGTTAGATTGTTAATACAATAGATGCCAATTGAAAAAAATAAGCTAAAACTCAGTTAATAAGATTGATCATCTAATAGACTAGTCTTGAGATGCCAAAGACTAACAACAAAACTATGCCTTAGTCCCAAATAAATTAGGGATCAGATAGATGACTCTCATTTACCCCTCTATTTGATTCATCAATACGTCAACCAGAAAAATCCAATGAAATCAACTCCTAGACAACCACATCAGACCATGTTAAGTTTGGTCTACCACTCTCTCTCCAATCATGTTTTGCTCGGCAAAGATCACATCTTGTGAATGGGAGATTCTTCGGCATATAAAAGACATGTCACAACCACCTGACTTGTCTCTCTTATTTCATCCTTAATGCTACATTCAGGAGTTGTTGTTTATTCTCATGTATAATTTTATCCATTCTAGCATAGCAACATATCCATCATAGCATCATCATATTCTAGAATCTAGCATGTCAAATAATAACAGAGGTAAAATAAGTTTGACGGCTTACTGTCACATTACGAGGACAGGAGAGTGTTTATTAAGCATTACCAAAATGAAGTCTTCTACCCAGATGTATGAACAGTTATTGGTTTAAAAGATAAAATCATTCCCACTAAAAGGGTCCTTAGCTTAATTGAGAAAAATGTGCAATGCTAATTGATGGTGCACTGGAGGCTGGTAACTTTTAATTATAATGAGTCCATACAAATTTGAATGTTATTTCATAGCAATAGTAAAGATTATGCACGTCCAAGAAGTCAGAAGAGCAAGGAAAACCAATCCATTTGGAACAAGAATTTCTTCAGTGCATCTACGAACTCATAGATTTATTACATTCTCCTTATACAGTTGTCAACCATGATGCATCGACAAGAACATGTGTGTCCAGTGTCCGACATGATATGTATTGGATACGCCGATAAGTGATTTTTCAAAAAAGTACTACACGGCACATCACCAACACATTGATTAAATTCTTCATTTATATAGTAAAAATTTAATTTTATACTTGTTATTAATTTTTCCTATTAAAATATTTTAATATGAGTAACTATTTGTTATTTATTAATAACTTTGAGTTAAAAATATATAATATTTCTAATAAAAAAAAATAATTATGATAAAGTATTCGAGGAGTGTTTGTATCAACACTTGTCCAACACGTGTCGGACACGGACATGCTATCCTAGTTGAAATGTTTGTGCAACAAAGTTTATCAATATTTGTCAACCAACAAGAACTTCAGAAATTGGAAATCTTAAAGACCTATATTGGTGAATCATAACTGTCCCATATGATCTTCATTTTTCCCACCCTAGAGAACAAACTTTTGCAATTTCCCAAAGATGAGAGTGAAAAGCAGAAAGTAAAAGGTTCATGTAAGCATTGATTTTCCATTGGTTCCTGATTAAGTCAAGTCACCTGTTTTCTCTCCGAAACCTGCTAAATTATTTTACTTTAGCTTCCTGCATAATAGCAAACTGTAATACAGTGGTCCCAAATTAGTCCAAAATTCTAATTTGGATCTGGTCATAAGCTCCCACTCTATCTAAGTGGGATACATGTGCTATCAAAGGGACAGATGATTAAACTCAAAACCAAGTTAAAATTAGAAAGATGATTTGCATAAATTTGTACTATCAAGAAACTGAGAGAAGCACAATAGACTCTCTCTCTAACAAAAGTAGCACAAAAAGGCATTAGCAATCTGCAGTAAATGAGATTGACACATATGTTGAGTTAGCAATCTGTAGTAATTAACAAAAAAGGCTAGTAAAATCCAATTATTAAACTCCAATGCCATCATGTGGCTCTTAGAAAATGGCTACTTGAGGTTATTAATTTCACATGACCCAGAAAAAAATGATGATTTAGTCAAAACCGATAAAGTAGAATAGAATATGAGTCTGCTCACCTGGGAAATAATTTTCCTGATTTGAGGTTCAAATCCCATATCCAGCATGCGATCAGCCTCATCCAACACAAGGTAAGTCACCCTTCTCAGGTTTGTATGTTGAGATTCCAGCATGTCTATCAATCTTCCAGGAGTAGCAATCACAATTTCGACCCCTGTATAAATTTAAAAAAAAAAAAAAAATTTAACAATTCCCATCAAATATCAGTGCTTACAGATTTCGAAAAGAACTAGACAAGGAGAAAGAATACCTCTTCTAAGATCGCGGATTTGTGGTCCTTTTGGGGCACCACCATAAATGCAAGTGCTCCTTACATTTGCACGGGATCCAAATTTGAAAGCTTCTTGTTGGATCTGAACAGCCAGTTCTCTGGTAGGAGCTAATACTACTACAATGGGACCTTCACCTTGTGCTGGTATTTACGAATTTTTGTCCCCGTAAAATGGAATTGCTAGAAATTAAATTCATATAAAGGTGAAATTCAATCGTAACAAAGGATCTAGTAGAGATGGACTTACCCAGACAGGGCTGAGCAATAACATGAACCAAAGCAGGTAGCAAATAGGCCAAGGTCTTTCCTGAACCAGTCTCAGCAATGCCAATCAAATCTCTACCTTTTAAAGCCATTGGCCATCCTTGTGATTGAATCGGAGTTGGCTCTGTAAAACCCAATCTAGCAATAACCTCAAGGCAATAATCTACAAAACCATACAAATCCCATCAGCTTAACATTATTATGGAAGTTATTTCCTAAAGCTACAATATAACTTATCAGCCATGAGTTTGATTTACACACGAGAGATGGTTGGCCCACAGTGTGGGCCCCACAAATAGAGAACGCACACATTTGGAACCAGGCTATCATGGCATTCTTTAATGAAAAAATGATAAGTTTACTATAAAGACATAGTAATACCAGGAAAACTTGCTTCTTGAAATATCCGGACTGGTTTGGGAATATCATTGCCTTGAACAGTAATATCCCGCCTAGCACGGTACATCGCAACCTCTTGATTGGTCATTGCACTCACAGACGGGCTCTCAACATAAAAGTCCTTTCTAAAAGGAACCAAATTACCAAAATCTTGCCTGGGAAGAGCAATGTTATCTAAGTCATCTCTAGGCCTACTCCCTCTCCAATCACTGCCGTCACGACCTCCATAAAAACTGCTCCTACCTCCAGTACGCCCACTGCCAAAATTCCCAGCTCTACCACTTCTACCTCCGCCACGACCCAAATCAATACCCCTCCCAGCAACACCACCTCTGCTGCCACCTTCACTACTTCTTCCATCACTCCTGTCTCCAATTGCACCATAGTTAAATCCTCCACCACGGCCACTTAAACTGCCACCACGGGTAACATCAAACCCTCTTCCAACACCATGCTCAAAAGCAGAATTCCCACTAAAAGTACCAACACCGCCTCTTCCAATTCTTTCACCACCCCCCATAGAATGATGTGCTGCTGGAATACCTCCATATGGAGATGGCCCCTCACGGCCATAGCTTGGTGGAATAGGTGGAGGAATTGCAAATGGCGGTTGTCCCATTAGATCACTGCAGTCAAATAGAAAATTAAAAAACCATTTCGTACATATTAAAATATTTATATACAAAAATGCACATGTAATCAAAAGAAATCAAGAACCAACAGAAAATGTTGAACTCTTCGTATATATACACCCATTAGATCATTATAAATAAGCACATACATATACTGAAACTGATTTAGAAAGATGATTACTTCAGCACACAGCACAGTTGCTACACACACACACATGTACATACTTGTCTACACACACTAGCATACAAACAGAAATGCAAAAGTATATGTTCATCTGCACAGATAATTCAAATATAGGATGGAAAAAGGCGAAAAATGAACCATTTGTATAAAATATAAATACACCCATTAAACATTACAAACAGAAATGCAATACAAAAATACAAAAGTAACAAGAAAACCCAGGAGAAAGGATTGTACCCTTTCGTATAGATTTTTAAATACTCCCATTAAACAACATACCTAAAAACCTATTTTGAAATATTAAAACTTTGGTACACCAAATCAATATTACCCATTGTAATCTATCCAATTGCGATACAAATAAACATATTTTTCACATACACAAGCATGTAAACACAAATTAAACATGAACAAATGCTTCAAAAAAATTGAAGTACCTTCGGCGCTGACGGTAAGAGCCGGCATCGTGGAGCCTGGAGTCGTAGTTATTAAACATAGTCTTTGTGGATATGAGATTAGGGTCAGGGTTAGGATGGTTCAGGTTTAGGATTTGCAGAGTTGAGAAGGGAAATTAAACTTCCTTCCTCTTCAGTTTTTGTTTTGTCCTCCAGAGAGAGAGAGAGAGAGAGAGAGAGATATTTTAAATTTTAATTTCTACGAAAAATTATTAAGGAAAATAAGTTTTTTATACTACTTGTTAAATCAATTTGCTTATTTATAGTGTAGACAATGTTGATACGATGATATACAAAATATTTAGAATTTTAAAATATCTTTTGTTCTATTTAACGTCGGTGACTGATTAATAATAAAGTATTTTATGTGCCGTGAAATTTATAAAATAATTTTGGTTAAAGTATAATTTATATGCAATACTTGAAAAATAAGCAAGGAGTAGTCTAGAAAATATATCATTTTTTTTATACGATTTCGATTATCGAAGTTCTTAACTATGAAATAATATTATTTTTAATAAATTGAGAAGGTTCAAGTTGACGGTCAATAATCATATTGTATAGCATATTTCAACTAAACCCAACGTCACGAGAAAGTAACCAATTATAATTTATACTTTAAAAAAAAAATTAAAAAGACATCCACATCATTTGTTAGTTCTTAAAAACGATGAACCGCATCCCAGACGGTCCCCACCTGCCCTGTCCTGGACATTTGGTGAAGGAGGTAAAATTAGGTTATGTTTCTAACGGTACATGATGGAAAGCTGTTTGTACACTTGTACTTACCCAAGAGCCAAATCAATATTTCAAGATTCGAACCCTTGCGTGACAGCCTCAAGAAAAGTTGGAGTTTTCCCACATTCCCTTTTTACCACTTGGAGATGTGCCATGGGGGCATCATTTGTTAGTTTTTAGGCTCCACTAAGAAAGGTCGATAGAGGTTAGGATTTTC
>CAIGRB010037315.1:23453-35649 GCA_903798255.1 Fraxinus quadrangulata
CTATGACAACATTATTCTAGGATGCTGTATCGTGTCTTTCTATATAATAGATTTACATATTTCTTATAATACAAATTTCAAGTGAATTTGCTAGGAAAGCATATACACTCAAAGAAATTCCTTTCGGAGTGTCTATTGATTTCTGGCCTTTTATTTGATGCAATAATGGATCTGGCAATTTCCTTTGCCTTGTGCATTTGAAGGCCTTTGGTCCTTTTGCCATCATATACCAAACTAACCTTGCAAATCTCCGGGGCATGCTTTTGAACATATTCTCCTTTTCCTTGTCTCTTCCCTGATAGCCTATAATGAACACGAAAACAATCTCGAATTACGATTCATTGGTGCGCCGCAAGTTGATACGGCTACACTAGATTTAAGACAACATGTTTCGTCTTCTTGACATTACATACTTTAAAGTGATGTTTGCTCAACGATTGATGCGTGTACCGGTGAATTGGTTAAGATCAAACAAGAAATACACGTTTTACAAAATTTGTTATTCGTCACGTTCAGTTTAGCTTAACACTATAGAGTATAAAATGATGTTAACTCAATAGATATGATTGAATTTATTACTATTGACGTCGATATCTCACATTAAGCACAATGGAAAAATCTAAAGGTTATGCAACCTAGAGAGATGGCGACATCTATTTGATGAATATGGTATTGAGGTTTATTTCATTTGGAAAAATGGTCAAGCGGAAATGTGAATATTTTATAGGTCAATATCTGCTCAATCTCTATTAGCACCTTCAACAGAATTCTGGGTTATATCTCGTGTTGAGGGTGAACTATGACTTGTTTTCATTTTGTTCATCGCGGGATTGAAATTAGGGCTTAATCTCGCTCAAATTCCTTGTTAAATGAAAGATAACATCTGGAAGAAGGGGGTTTACCTTGTGAAAGGTGATTGTTTAGTTCCCATAACAAGATTAGTAATGTTAACAACATGAATCAGATCAAGAATTGCCTTGGCTGCAGCATTGCTCTCCACAAGCATTGTCTCTACTGCTACCTGTGAACAACATATCGAAATTTCATTAATCGAGTTTAAATACTCCGGAATTGGATCCTTAAAATTGGAATTTGTCGCGCAATCTATTTGTATTTAAATGGAATAATTTCCATACGTACTTTTGCATCGTTGCATAGACGAATATATTTTTCCAAGAGATTCCTCCTCCTTTTGCTCTCCTCATTGACATAAACCTGCACTTGCTCTTTGCTCAATTGGCTCTTTGATAGCCTTCCAACTGCCCAAGAAATTTCAAGCCAACAAACATTTCGATCGCTCATTTTAACAAATAAATAGTTTTTAAGTGCAAAAGAATGCAAAGACAAAGGGTTGAATTTCACAATACTCGTATTAAGAAAGAAAAAGAAATCTAAATATTTTCCGTTATACTTTCTAATCGTGTCCAATACCACGCGCCAAGGACCCTATATTTCACTTATCAATTTTATTGATTCAAAATTGATATGGGAATAATCAAAATTGTTAATATGAGTTTTCTAATAACAAAGTTTAAACACATAATATTTGGTTTGAGAAATGATCTTATTGCTTAAATAAGAGGGTAGGAAATAAACGATAAATAAGATCATCAACTCACGACCTGATCCACAATTGTAGCGCGCGCGTGCGCACACACACAAAATATTGGATAGAACTAGACGATAAAATAAACAAGAATTTTTTGTTGACCATTTTTCATTCTTAATACTATCTAGTGCTACCCAATTCACAATTGTGAAGCATGTTTGCTATATACAGTATTAGATAGAAGTAAATAGTAAAAGTAACAAGATTTTAGCCCTTTTTCCATTGTTAATACTTCTAATGTTATTCAATCTTCTCTACCAAACATGGCGTTCGAGAAAATAAAATGAGAAACCCAGAAGAAGTGTAGGAACCATACCCGGAGTAGGGATGTAAGTAATAGGAGGGAAAACATGCACAAGGAACACACGATTTTTCCCTGGAGAAACAGCATGATCAAGTGCCCATTTAACGACATGCAAATCATTTTTCCCAACAGCAACATAAATATCATTAAAACCTCCATCCATGCTCAAGCTTTCCTCTACAATCTCGACTATCTCGGGCGACGCGACTTTCCAATTACGACGATACGACCCATCTTCTGCAGCCATTGGATTTCCTCCTAATTCCATAAGAAGAGAAAAAGAACAAATTTGATACAAGAGAGGTGAAATTTTGGAAAAGAAAAATGGTCGGTTTTTTCAATGCCATTAAGAAAAGAAAATGCAAAAGTTAGATTCTTTTTTGTCAGAATTTGCTGGCTTTTTGGACACATCACATAATGTGATAGGCAATGTTCTTTGATATAACAGAAGAACTTTTTTTTTTTCCTTTCCCGTTTCTCCATAGCCACATGCTAACCCCCATTAGCCTTCTTTTGGGTTGACTTTACACTTTAATAAAAGAGATAAGACCATCTTGTGAGTGAGTTCTTCCACACATGTGAATGGTGGTTAATTATGTAATCTTCGACCACACTTTAATTCATTGAATGCATTGTTCGGTACACAGCACAAAATAGGAATGACCGTATGATTGAGATTTTAACATTTTTCATCTGTTGTTGTATATTACATCTAACCAAGCGAGTCATGAAAATTATTGGCTAAAAGTCCACCTAACGAACATGATTTTAGGTAAAAGTATTATGACCTTATAAAACGATGATAAATAGCTTAAAATTTGTCTTCCTTTGGTTTAAAATAATTGTTTACTTCCAAAAGTTTGAAATGAATTAAGTTAGAAACCCTTGGTTTTGAAATTTTATCAAGAACAAGACTAGTTTGCCATTGTTGTATTCTTTTTCCGACCCACCACTTAACATTCGCTTATCATGGATTTAGAACGAATTGTTGACAAGTTTGTGCATAGTCTACATGTTGAAAAAAAAAAAGAAGGGAAAATCACTCGAATTGTCTACTTCAGATATAAATTTCCTGTTGCAGGAGTTTCTTGCTTGTTCCTAGGAGACGTTCTTGAAATGTTGTCTTTAGCCACATGGTTAGTATATGCTTTAGTCCCAACTAGAATTTCGCACCCAAATTGTTGAAAGCCTTAGCCAAGATTGTGGAATGGGAAAAAGGTTGCTGCGCTTCTAGTCTTCTAGCTTTAGATGGATATTTATGTGTGAACAAAGTAATGTGTTCTAATATTTCCTATAGAAATAAGTAAAACAGTGAATTTTTTTTGATATACATATAAAGTGGATTAGGATGGAGAAAACTGTGAGCCAAGAATACCCGGATACCAAATTAGCAAAGCATGCAGGGTACGAGCCCCAAACGAGTTTGTCATATTACAAAAGAGCGGCGAAAAATGCAACGAGCTTAATAGAATCATATAATAGCGGTGTAAAATGACATGTTTAAAACTTAATTATAACGTGGAAGGTTCACGTTCGAGGTAAAGATAACAATAATCTCATAAACGAAGGAAGATGTTCTAGCATCATCACATCGAAACAATAAGTAAAATGAAAGTGTTTAACCACCATACACAATATGCGTCGTGCAACCTGAAATCACCACTTATTGATTGGGCAGATTAATCAATAAACAGAGTCGATCGCTAATTTTGAGGACATAATTCTTCTCAATTTTGTCATTAGGCACAACTTTGCTTTTATCAATCCCATTTTGACCTATAAATAATTCAGTTCAGACAAAGAATATACATCTAAAAGTTTTAACAACTCAACCACAGATCATCTGTTTTTGACCTTCATATAAAACAAATCTAGAAGAAGATGATATTCAGAACCATAATGCAAGCTAGGTAACGAATTGTCCTCAGGTACATGATGAACTTGTGTAGTTTTACACGAAAAAAATGTGTCCACTAGTTATATAAAGGTGTTTGCTCTATCAATTCTAGTACCCAATCTCCCCCACAACAGCATAATATGGTACAAAGAAGGGGTAGTGGCTTAGTGGGTGGTGGACCATAAAAGCAACATAAGTGTTGGACCATTTGTCACACACAATATTGATTATAACAGAAATCAAAAGTAGCAATAGAATGCAAAAACTGAGCAGAAAATTAAAAAATATATATATATCGTCACTTATGCGTCATAATGTGCAATAAAAGATTTCGATTTTCATCATCCATTATCATTAGCCTCATCAAAAACGTAGTCCAAATGCCTATAATGTTGGAAATGAATACACAAAAGTATGAAAATGCAGAAATCACAGAAAACATTAAGCATCGGTTCAGATAGCACAAGATTTTCTAATGAAAATGGTGGGGATGCTAAATGAAGTGACCTTAATGGATCTAACGGTTCTAAAATGTCACCTAAGTACCATATAAAGGAACTCTCTATATACACAGAGTCTTCCTCCAACTAGATTTTTTCTATGTTTTATTAAGACTTGAGGTCCAGAATGGTGAGATTGTTTCTTATTATACTGAAACTGCTGCTGATTCTAAAATCTGCCAGTTGGGTATCTCTTTGGCTTCTTAAGCCGACAGAAGCCTGGACGAGAAAATGGAACGTAGCTGAAGAAAAAGCCACAGGTACCATGTTTGGTTATGGCAGTAACCTACTCTATCAAAGAATTTTTCTTATCTATACACAGTAAACTCCAGCCAAAATTCACTTTTCATTCACACAAGTGTTTAAGAATACCATCAATCCAACATTAAGTCTTCATAAATCATCATATAATTGATTTGAAGTTTCAAGAATTGATAAAAATATATAAAAACGAATTCTCCCCGTCCAAAAAATTTAACTTTTAGGTGAGGTGCAATAGCATAGTAACTGTCAGGCAAAGGCCGAGGTGGTTCAAATGCCGAGGGGGTTCAAATCTAACTGCCACCTGTTTGTTTAAATTGCACATGTCAAAGCCTTGTGAAGAAAATGAATGCAACATGCATGTGATGAGGCATGTCGAACATAATAAAATAAATAAATTCATTTCATGTCTTCCTTTTTTAAAAGGGGATCAAAGGATTTCACCCCCTAGAAGGAGGCTCGAACCCGAATCAACAGTATGGTAAAGCTTCGCTCTTACCATTTGAGCTAAGCCTTGGCCGTAATTCTTTTCATGTCTAACATTAAGATGACACGATGTTAAACAAGATCTGGAAGAAAAAAGGTTCTTGTTGTGACATAATAATATTGCTTTGCCACAGGTCTTCACTTTGCCGCCAACACATTTCCTATAATTTTTTATTTTTTATTTTTTGCTATAATTGGTTTCATTTACTTGGAACTGAAACTGAAGGAACGAAAAATGAGGTATAAAACTGTTTCAACTCCATAAAACATACCTTTTGTCTACTTGATCTAATGTATATGTAATTTGGACACAGGCCAGGAAGAAGTTCAATCACTTACTCTCCAATCTGCTTATTATCAATCGTTATTTAGGAATCTTGTCAGGAATCGAGATCCTTGCTTCTTCTCTGTTTATCATCTTTCTAGTTTGGACCTTCTATGCCCACATTTCGAATGATTTTCGGAAGATGACACCAGTCAAATCATTCAGACTGGCTCCGTAAGTTACATCTCAACGATGACTTCAAACCTCGAAAAGAATAAGTATTAACATACATATAATCAACATCAATCGTTATTTAGGAATCTTGTCGGGAATCGAGATCCTTGCCTCTTCTCTGTTTATCAACTTTCTAGTTTGGACCTTCTATGCCAGCGTTTCGAATGATTTTAGGAAGATGACACCAGTCAAATCATTCAGACTGACTCCATAAGTTATGGATTATTCTTGTCCACATCGCCCCCCTGTTTGAACAGGGCCTACATGGCCCTGTTCATGTAGCAGGGCTCATAAGTTATATCTCAACGTTGACTTCAAACCTCGAAAAGAAGAAGTATTAAAATACATACTATTAACATTTTTACCTGCATTTCAGATGGCAGTACGAAATGTTCAGGATGGCTACCCGATGTGGTTTGCTAGCAGAAGCTTGCCTAGCACTGCTTCTTCTACCCGTACTGAGGGGGATGTCCATATTTCGGCTAGTAGGCATATATTCGAAGTATCAGTGAAATACAACATTTGCTTCGGCACGGCCATGATATGTTTTGCCACATTACACAGGCAGGCACCCTTTTTATTTGGGGAATTAGACAAAAAATTCAAGATGAGGTAAACTGAACAAATATTCTTTATTCTCAGTAATATAAGCAACAGTATTTACCTCAAGTCCTTAATGTCGGAAAGCAGATGTGGAAGTAGCAGAAGACAGGCTGCATATACCTTGCTGGTGAGATAGCCCTTATCACAGGCTTAGTCATTTGGATCACAGCATTGCCACAGATAAGAAGGAAGTGGTTTCAGACCTTCTACTACACACACCATCTTTATATGGTCTTCCTAGTATTCTTTTTGTTCCATGGTGGAGACCGACATTTTTATAGGGTTTTCCTGGAGTTTTTCTCTTTGCTCTGGATAAACTGCTCCGGTTTGTACAGTCGAGGCCAGAGACATGCATTCTTTCTGCTCGAGTCTTCCCAAGTAAGCCATTGAACTGACTTTGCCGAAAGTTGTATGACTTATATACTCTTCAACCCCAACCCAAGTTTTGAAAGTATATCCTTTTCTATTACGAAGAT
Source organism: Fraxinus quadrangulata (assembly GCA_903798255.1). Taxonomy (NCBI): domain Eukaryota; kingdom Viridiplantae; phylum Streptophyta; class Magnoliopsida; order Lamiales; family Oleaceae; genus Fraxinus; species Fraxinus quadrangulata. The sequence continues at coordinate 30,089 of CAIGRB010037315.1, forward strand.
GTATCAAATCTTAGAAGTAACTCGTGACATCTAAACCACTGATTTCAGGGTTGAAGTATACACTTACATGCATGATTTTCTTGAAGATACCAAGTATTTCAAAATATCAATGGCATCCTTTCAGCATAACTTCTAGCTCCAGTGTTAATGAAAACGCTATCTCGATCACTATCAAATGCGAGGGACAATGGACTAGTTCCCTCTATAATCAAATTCATGCTGAAAAAGATTCAAATCTGATTCAAGAAAGTGTATTCCAATTGCAACTTAAGGTCCTTATGGACCTGCCTCGCTGGGTTTCCTAAGGTATCAATATCATTTACAGAACGTTTTGGAATTGTTGTCTGTTTATCTGTATATAAATGCAGCAACCTGATTACTTTTTCCAGATTACTGAAAATTAATGCAGGTATGACCATCTGCTTCTAGTCGCTGGAGGAATTGGGCTAACACCATTTCCGAGCATTTTGCAAGAAACTGGCTCCGAACTAAACAATGGCAGAAATAGATATCCAGCTTGAATACAATTCCTCTACACAGTAAAAACTTCTCAAGAAATATGCTTGTTACATCCAATTCTACCTCAGCTTCTAGACATTGAACAATTTCATATTAAACTGAAAGTATTTGTGACTAGGGAAAACCAGCCTAGTACAGCACTAAGAGAAGTACTTAAAGACTTACCTGACATGCATATAATAAATTTTAGCACCACCTGTTCAAGTTATGCAACATATGGACTTGAGAGTTTACCTTGGATGGCAGCCATTGCCATGTTTTCTTCAATCATATTTCTACTCTTGCTTAGTTTTTTCAACCACCTCATAGTCACCCCCGCCAAGAAGTCCTCTCGACCGAAAAACCACACTTCACAGATAGATCTCCTTCTTATATGCTATTTTTTCATAGCAGACATATTTAGCTCTTGATGAACATGAAATCCATTTTGGAGGAAGACCAAACTTTCAAGGTAGCATTTCACAATTCTTTACTACCAAAGTTATCTTAACCTGCAGATACTAATCCTGAATTTCATGCTCCAACTGCTGCAAACCTAACAGATATATTCTCAAATTTCACAAATGAATGCGGGGGATCAGAGATAGGCTTCTTGGTTTGTGGACAGGAAACATTGAAACAGAATGTGGCTTCAGCATGCAAACTAAGTTCTCATGTTTCAGGAATAAATTCTCAGAAAACGAATTTCTGTTTCACTCCCTCAACTTCACACTTCGATAAGGCATACGAATTTACAACTTAAAATGTTTCTGAGTTTGATTATTTAATTTTGCTTATGAATCATGCCAGCATGTGTACATATAAACGTAACAAATGGAACACATAAAGTTGTTCCTTTCCCACCATATGGATCATTATCCATTTAGATTACAGAACTCTCTTGAAAGAAATAATCATCAAGACCCGTTTCTGAGTTAAGGTGGCAAATGATTTTCCTAATATAATTGCCAGTCATGCAATAAATAGTTGTCTAATGTTGTAAATTCAAGAAAGACTACTGAACATATCCACAATATAGAACACATTCATAATAGATGTAATGAACAGTTATCATATTCAACCACACTCATCAAAACTATGAAAATTCAAATTCCAAATGCCTCCAAGATAGAAAATTACATCAGTATGACTATGACAAAATAATAACCAGAGATCAATATTCACACCTGCACTCTTGATGGGGACACCCCCTCATTGTTCTTCATTTTCACCATCTTCGGAGGTACTCACATTGCTTCTCATGGGTGTCAATTCAGACAACAAATCTTTCGGTGCCACTGAAACATTGTCACCTATCAATATTGCAACCACCTCCCCCATGGTAGGCCGACGAAGAGGGTCCGGGTGACAACAAGCCAACCCCAATTTCAATATTGCCTCCATCTCCTCCACTTCATACTGTCCCTTAATCCTCTCATCTGCTGCCTCCAACAACCTGCCCTTTATATACTTCTGCCTCACCCAGTCAATCAACACTTCCTCCTCCTCCCTTTCCACTGCTGTCTGTATTGGCCTCCGTCCACACGCAACTTCCAACACCACAACCCCAAAACTATAAACGTCACTGGCTGCTGTTGGAGAAGCCAGTGTAGCCAACTCAGGGGCCAAGTACCCGAATGTCCCCACTACCCGAGTTGTATTAGGAACCTCACCATGTGTATACAACTTTGCTAGCCCAAAATCGCCTAACCTCCCTCTCATATCACTATCTAATAACACATTGCTCGACTTAATGTCCCTATGAACAACCACTTGATCCCAACCATGATGTAAATAATTCAAGCCCTCAGCAACATCAGCCAAAACTCTCCTTCGTCCTTCCCAATCCATAAGCTTTTTAGGCTTATCAAAAATCCACCTATTCAGACTACCATTAGGCATGTAATCGTAAACCAGCATCAGTTCATTCCCTTTTCTACACCATCCTCGCATTTGAACTAAATTCTTGTGCTGTAGCCTCCCCATACTTGAAATCTCAGCCATAAATTCCTTAAGTCCTTGTTTAGAATCATGGTTCACGCATTTCACCGCTACCTCCATATTATTCGCTAATGTTCCTTTATAGACTTTCCCAAATCCTCCTGCCCCAATTAGATCATTACTAGAGAACCCCTTTGTAGCCTCTCTAAGCTCCTCGAATGAAAATCTATGAGGCCAATACTCCAATTCCCAGTCCTCAACCTTATCACTTTCTTCCACCTCCTTTCTCCTCGGCAAAAACCAATATAACAAACCCAAAGCAATCACGAAAGCCACCGAACTACCAACTGCTATCCCAGCAATAGCACCACGAGACAACGAAGACCCTGAACTTTCCAACAAGAAAACAGGTAATCCCGTCGTATTAATATCCCTTGCAACACCAGTATCACTAAAACTCCAAGCCAACACTCGCTGCGCCTCAACCCACTGCGTCTTGGATGCAGAAAATCCTACAAACATCTCAGCTACACAATAATTCGCGATGGCTGGATTCCTGTAAGACAACATGGTCCTGACAGGCCGAGCCATACCAGCCGGCGATATGGTCACATTGATCTCATTTCGCGGGCCATTGAACTCAACCCAGGCATGAATATTCTGCCCATTGCGCATATCAACAGGAACAAATGAAGAATTCCCAGAATTATTGGTGTAGTAGCCAGCAGTTTGTGTAATCACAGATTCGATGTTGTTAAGGTCTATTCCCACATGATTCCCATCCGGGTCATTGAATTCTGGGTTTCTACCCGTATCGAATTCAATAGCTAAAACAGGAGCTACAGTAGGGGTGGTGGAGCCAGAAAAAAGACCAAAATACTGGCCCGATAGCGCGTTGGGCGGGGAAGTGGAGGCGGAGAGGACAAAAGCGAGGCCAAACCCAGGACTTGACGAAATCTCCGGCAAAACTGAGAACACAAACTGTGTCGAAAACACTGTTGTGATATTAGTCGAATTGGAGTTGGATTTAAAAGGGATTCTCAATGGATAAAATGCGCGGCCCAGAGAGAACTGATTGGAATCATTGGTCAGGCGGATAAATGGCGGTTCAAGGCGGGCGTCGTCGGTGAGGTTGAGTGGCGGAGTGGCGGTGGCGGCGAAGGAGTTGTAGAGGAAGTCAACGGCGGAAGTTAGAGGGAGAAACAGTGTAGTTAACAGTACAAGAATTAACCAAAATGGAGGAAGCATAATTACAAATTTTGAGATTTGAACATATGAATTGGGATCAAAAAATTTCTTGAGGATGTTTGCTCAATGATCATCTTGGATTCTCAGGATTGAATGTTTTCTAAGGTGATTTATATAAAGTATGACATCATGGTCAAAATAGGTTTTCTGTATAATGTTTGTTTGATACTTTGATTAGATTATTGCCACAAAAAAGTCAGAGTTGGCTTATTTTTTTTAGCAATAAGCTTCGGCAAAACATTCACACTTCAATTTGCCTCAGTCTACATAAGTTTTTTCTTTTTTTTTTTAAATAGGTTTAATTGTACAAAATATCCCTACGTTTGACATGTAGTGTGAAAAACGTTTCTCAAATTTTTGTATTTTCACCCATATTTCAACGTTTCATTGCGGAAAACGTCATTTTCACCTATTTTTAACATAAAATGATCAATATACCCTCATTTATAAATAAAACAGAAAAATAAAGAATAAATTACAATTTTATTTATAAACTTTTTAAAAAATACAAATGATTCCAAAATTTATGAAAATACGTGCTTGACTCTCCCGCTTACCTTATGTAACTAATTTAAATTCTAAAACTATTTTTTAATTTGAAAGGAGTTATTGATGAGATAATTAATTTAATTTAATGTGTATTGGGTAGTTATTGATGACTTTATTAAGTAATCATTTTTAACTTATCGTTGAATTCATGCACTAAGATTACAATGGACCTTAAGTGCAAAAGAAACATTTTAGACAATATGTAGGCTCTTTTTCACCTGTATCATGAAAAAAACTAGAGCTAGATTCATCAATTCGTCCATACAACAATCATTTTCTTCTCCACTTGTGCTCTAGGTTCGATATGTGAATCTTTTAGTAGCACAAAAGGCGAAACTATCTTTGTCGTGCTTGACTCTCCGCCTAACTTATGTAACTAATTTAAATTCTAAAACTATTATTAAATTTGAAAGGAGTTTTTTTATTTACAAATAGTCTCATATTCTCGAAATTTGTTGAAAAACAAATGGTATATGAAGAAGTTTCTAGTCTTCATGCGTTAATTGTTGACAAAGGACAAACGAATTGAACATGGACTTTTATTTTTAGATTGATTAAAGCCATGTCTTATTTTCTCAACTACACAATAAATGCTCCAAATGGTCCATAGAATGAGTAAACTATTGTTGGTATAATCAATTAATTAATTAATTTAATGAAATTATTATTGGGTGGTTATTAATGACTTTATTAAGTAATCATTTTAACTTTAGTTGAATTCATGACTTTTCACTTTAATACATATTTTTACCCGTGAACAGTTGAATTTGGTTAAAATATGTAATAGATTATAGTATTGATATTTGTGTCTTCATCTATCAAATTACACGACCAAACGTCCATGATTAGCTAATAAAGTTGTTTTTTTTATGTGCCGTAGCGACTTTGATAATATCTTTTTAATGAGAATATGTTCGTGACTTTATAATCAAGAGTTAGATGACATGTCGGCAGTGGCGGAGCCAGTCCCAACGAGGGGGCGCAACCACCCGTGCTTACTCCGCTGAAATTTACAGTCGCCTTGGGGAGCCATTAAGGAAACTTGAAGCTGCCGCACAGGGAGTCATGAAGGATGGAAGAGTGGGGAAGATGAAAGAGAGTGGATTGGGCCATTTTTAAAAAAATTGTGGGCCTTTTCTTTTGGACCTCTTATATTTTAAAAAAAAAAAAGAGGAAATTACACAGACCTGATTTTAGAATACCATTTTCATAAATCATGAATCAAATTTCACCTTGCGAAAATCAGGTTTTAATTAATAATTTAAAACCTGATTTTCGCAAGGTGAAATTTGATTCATGATTTATGAAAATGGTATTCTAAAACC
>CAIGRB010037332.1:0-25609 GCA_903798255.1 Fraxinus quadrangulata
TGGGATAATTTATGCTATTTTTCATTTTCTGTTCATTGTACAATCGAATAAATTTTGACTTGTGATTTTATGTCCAATTGCATGCCTAAATGATGTTGACAAATTCTAAAAATTTACTATGTTGTACTTGAAAGATTATAGGAAATGCTGTAAGTATTTCATAGAATTTGCACCCATCTAATGGTCCAATTGAACTTGATTGTTAGATAGCGTGTTGTAGGGTTGAACTACATTAACATAAGCTAGCCTTCGTTTCCATATTTTGTTTAGGGTCGTTTCTTTAACGAACCAAAGCTAAATAACTTAATCCATCTATTTATGTTAGTAGTTGAACTCATACTAGAACCTAAGGGTAATCAACGAAATAAAAAGGAAATAAGAAAAAAATTAATTTAACCTGACTTTTAAATACCTAAGTAGGACGTTTTTGTAAGAAATACAAAACATAAAATTAAGGGCACTGCATCGAAGCCCAAACTTCACATCGTTTTTAGCTATATTGATCTTGGTGGAGAACCCGGTGGAGACCCTAGTTAGGATGGCAGGAGGTGACGATGGATGAGGAACAACAATTGCGGGAACAATTGTAGAAAGACTAGGCACCTCAGATGCTTTCCTTTTCTTGGCCATTCAATCAAATTACCTTCAAGCGCTAGTACCCTTCTTGCCCATTCAAGGAGATCCCTTTTGCTTTCTATCAACAATGAAAGTTATGAGTTCAACTCAACTAACATCTAAAGGGGGTGAATATGTAAATGTATGCAGAATTTAAATTTGTTAATTAATAAAAGCAACAAGTCACAATTATTAATTATATCCAGATGAATTTACAAGTAATACTATCATAAGTTGAATTGTCGCAGTTGATATATTGTATAAAAATAAACAAGAAATTGTTGGTGGAGAATACCCCTAGTTGGATAAAAACTCAGGGCTCAAGCCAATAGTATCCACTATAAATAATAAAGACTTACACATTGTTCAGACTCGACTAAACCATAGTACCTTCTAACCTCCTAACTATAATCACCACGACCCTTCTGGACTACGTGTTCCTACACTAGCTCCGAACTTTATGGAATATTTATCTCATGTGGATCATCTGAGAACTTCTTGTTCTCCTTCAATCAGAAATCCGGTCTCCTTCCTTGATTGAATAAAATGTAGGATGTGTAGAATGTATTCTCTTTGATAAAAAAATATTCAACCAAGACTTTTCACGAAGTAGGCTTGGATATATGTAGTATCTAGGTTTTGGTGCAGTATAGGACAGATAAAATTCTAAAAAATCGTGAACTAGGGTTTTACAGGTAACACTGTCGCTTGAGCGCCAGGTTAGTGAAAGGCGAGTGATAAGTGTGTAGCTCTAGCCACAGGCAGGCAACCTTGGTTCTATTTTGGACGCTCGAGTATTAGTTGGCGATAAGCTAGCATAAATCAATAACTTTTTCTACTTGTTCCATCAACGAGCACAAGGCCTCCTAGTTCATCTATACAACCTAACAAATAACTCTTTGACTTTTAAAACTCTACAACAAATGAGATCTTTAGTTCTTTGGTAACCACAGACCATCTTGCGTTATTTGGTACATCAGAGACCTTGAGAGAACCCTCTTTTAGAATTTTTTTTTAGCGAGAGAAACAATGTTAATACTTGAAACATTATTCAGTTAAATAAAAATTAAAAAAGGTGATAAGGCACATCACCTTTTGTTTGCCATTAGGAAGTTTCAGATGTAGCATACGTTTTTATCGATCAATTCGGAGTAGCATCTCAATTCTTTGGGAAGTTGGTAGATTAGACGGAGGATATCCCACTAAGAAGTGAATTTTTTTACACCGAAAGATGATGTCTACAAAATGTAAATAAATAAAGAGTATAATATTCAAGATCTTCGCTACCTACACCTCTGCTTCGACAAGCAGACTTATTATTGTCTTAGTACTTCCTTAAAAAGTCAGAGTTGGGAATGCATCTCCTACAATAGTTTTCCACTTGCCTAGAATCCAAAACACCATCCTTCTAGTGCTTTATGGAACTATGAAGGCCAACTAGGAAGGAGCTATGAGAGCCTTAAAGGGTAAGGTAGTATTATTCATTCTCGACTAATCGAGGCTAGTAGATTGTTTGAAGACGTGAAAGAACATTTTGCCACTCTGGGTAACCTCACGCTATAGGAACCAGGAGACCACCATTTAACTCCACCAATTTAGAGTAATTGAGTGGGGGCTTAGCCATATAACCTTAGTACCTGATAGGAATACATGGGCAAGATATGCTGGATATACTCACCAGACCGGTTCGTCCGAATATTACTGGATATGCTTACCAGTCCTAATCGCCCAGGCCAACTCAGCTTCATAGATGACATAAACCTAGTTTTCTACCAACCCCACGGTATTTTGTTGTTTGCTTGCTGGCCAGATACCTCGCTTAGGTTTTGTACTGTTTTCAATAGGTACTTTTTAAAGGAGGAAAAGAAAACGATGAAGAAAAGATAGCAAAGTTTGAGAAAGTATCTTAATAAGGATTTTCTTGCTAAAACCTAGACTAGATATATGAGTTCACTGGAATTTCTTATCTCTTGTTGAAAAATCTCTCTATATCTTATTCTGAAAATCTTAGAAAGTTTTGGAAGTTAATAGAGTTACGGTAGGAGAGGTTCCCTCCTTTTATAGGAAAGATGCCTTGACCAAGGGCCTTGGATCAAATAATAAATTGATCTTAGCCATTCATAAATTGATATGATGAAAAATATTATTTTATTAAAAATTTTGTAATTAAAAATGAGTAGAAGAATGAGAATGAAAAATATAATGTGAATCAAACAGGACGTTATTGTTGTACACATGCATGTGCTTTGGAACCATGTGATCCCCAACTTTTGTGCATTGGAAACATGCAACCTTTCAAATGATTAGCACGCATCCCATCACTTTGGTATTTTGAGAGTTGTGCAACACTTCACGCAAGGTCTCTTCACCTTAGATTCTTGATTTCAAATTCCCTAAGTCCACCTACCTCTGAAAGAGAGCCTCTCATCCATGTAAAATGGGACTTTACTTATGCTAGAGAACCTCGTCCTTGCAAAATAGGATTTCACGTTTGTAAGAGAGGCCCATCCCTGGAAAAATGGGACTTATTCACCTTAGAGTTATCACCTCGATGACCTAGGGGTCGTTCTTCTTGTGTTTCAATTTTGAATTTTAAGGTCATTTTGTATTTTTTGTTTTGAGTCTCTATTTTGAGATTATTGAAAATACGTTTTTTTTTTTGTCATTTTGTAAAATTATTTCTCAAACCACTTGCTCTAAAACGAGTTTACATTGTTTTCAATTTTTCTCATTCTCCAGCAAGCCGAAAAATGCCCCTTCTAGAGCCACTGTCTTCTACCTCACAAACCGACCACCACCCACCACCTAGACCACCAGATCCCAGCATCATTCGAACCCCCTCACCTCCCTCTACAACGTCCGCAGATTATTTGGTCGAAAATCAGCCAAAATCAACCAAAACAACCACTATACCACTCAATGTTTCGGCCTATAAACACCGTTGTCGACCACCTTTCCGATCGCAAACCAGCACCAATCCACTCTCAACAAGGGGCATCCAATACTACCATGGGCCACCTTCGATTATCTCCAAATAGGCTGATCTTATGGAAGCCGCCTTCAATTATCTCCAGAATTGACTGATTTTATGGAAGCCGTCAGTGAGTTTTGAAGCCATGTTGGAGTCGTCTGCAGGTGGGCAATCGACCGGTGGTGGTGCGCAACCTTGGGTGTTGCCGGATGTTGAGATTCCGGCAGAAGCATTTTGTGCTGAATCAGTTTTTGAGGATTTTTTTTTATCGATTTTGGTATATGATTGGATTGTTGTTTGTGTGGTAATTGAATAGAGGATTGAGGGCTTCACAATGGTTTATTAATTTGGCTGTTTTGGAGGAGGTTTGCTGGAGGTTAGAGGTTTGGAAAGTAGCGATGGAGTGTGGCTTGGCAGAAGACAAGGGGGGAACATTTTGGCTGTTTCCCGTGTTTTCCACTGGCAGAATATTTTGTGAAGAAAATGCCCAAAACGACATTTTGGTCGTTTTGCGTTTTCTTCATAATTTTTTTTTTTCGAAAATGAGAAAGAGAACGCATTTTCACCGTTTTGAAAAATCAAAAACAGAAAACGGTTTGAAAACGATAAAGAGAACGCCCCCTAGCCTTTCTATTAACTAAAGTTCATGCTTTGTATACTCATGCTTAGACATAGAGGACTACTCATAGTCATCTAGTGCCACATCAAAGATAAAGGTTGGTTTCTTCGTCACAACAGAAGATTATTTTTTATTTCTCATTTTACGAGATGTCTCATCTAGCGAGATGATTATTCTTATACCCGCTTTGTGAGATGCCCCGTCCATCAAGATGGTTATTCTCATTCCTCGCTACATGATATACCTTGACTGGCGAGATTCTTATTATTATTCCTCGATTCACTAGCTCCTTCACTACGAGATGATTACACTATTAAAATCCATGCCTTATATTAAATATTCACGCTTGGACTTGGAGGACTATTTTTATGCCTCAACTTACGATGAAGGCCACATGGTAGTTAGTTAAGTAAAAACAAAGCAAGAGGCCACACAAGGTTCATACGCTACTTAGTCTAGTCCCTCCACATTCTTCCTTTGAGGAGATTGGACAATTGACATCTTCTGTGATGGGTATCTCCCACATGTCTCTCCTCGGCTAAAATACGCTATACATTGACAGATTTGATAGCTATAAAGCACCTCGTTCTTAGTTAACTTTTTAGTTTGCATATTGTGACGACCACAAACCTAAGGTGGCTAATTTTTAGCCTCTAGTTAGTCAAATGGCTGCATGCCAAGACAGCTAGGGATTAATATAGTTGAGCTTGACTAGTGGACTGTTAAAATGAGATTAGGTGTTAAGCATCTAATTGACCTTATCTCACCTTTCTTGGTATAAATACTCAAACACAGTGAATTTCAAAGGTAATGCAAAATTCGTTATCTTCAACTACACTCACATTTTCATCCATTATATTTCTCCCACTCCCAAATACTTTCTATATAGTCCGAATATAGCATTGGAATACCCACGATCGTCGTACACATTGTCGAAGTTATGGTCATGTACAGTCTAATGTATTGTTCAAGTGCGCAAGTAACATACACGTAGATGGAAAGAGAAGTCGAAATCTGTTAGCACCGTATTTTGAGGTCCACGAAATGTGTGGTTAGCAAAAAATTATCAAACGAACACTATGTTCTTGCTTCAATTAGAATTTTCAAAAATTAGTTTTCTTCAATCTTATTTTTAACTTCACATTCTTACAATAAAATAGTTTTATACGTGAACATAACGCTTTCTTAATATTTTTAATTGCACGTTTTCCCAAAAAATCACATTTTATCCTATTTAGTTTCGCAAAATTCAGATTTTTAGTAAAATTGGATAAAAATTAATGAGATATATAATTAAAAAGTTGTGGGTTCCATGAATGCATAGTTAAAAATTATTTTTGGATTTGACTTGTATTTTTATCGACTGTTTTATTTAGTATTTTAAAAAGCATAAATCGTGATTACGCGTAGAGGCGAAGTTTCAAGTTTTACGAGATTAAGCAAATCTAGGTGAGGCTTAGGCGTAAATTTTTTTTCTTATTTTTAATATTATTTTAAATTTTTAACCTATTTAAATCGTTTAATAATAAAAATAATACATATCAAACATCTAAACTTATATAATAATATATTTACTTAATAATTACTAATATTAGTCAATTATACAATTTTCAATTTTTCGAAATGCAAAAATTAAAATATTCTTTGTAGTTTCATTTTTCAACTAGACAAGTTCTATTTAACAAATTTATATGAACTTAATATATGTTTTTGGAATTTGCAACAAAATAACGAGTTTCAAGATCATAATTACATAATATAGACATCATCATAGTTTAAATCTTATTTAACTATTTAGATAAAATTATTTTTAACTTTTGTACAGATAAAATCTTTTAAAAACTTGAAATTAAAGTTAGGTGAATTATTTTTTAAAATAAAAAATTAACAAGTTAAAGTCAAATAAAAGACTTTAAAAAAGGAAAAAAAAATAAAAATTAATAAAGTGTGCCCAATGAAGACGAAAGAGAGGAAGAAAAAAATTCAATCAATTATGTGAGCTTTTTAGAACACTAGTTTTATCTAAACCAAACATTAGGGCTGGGCGCAGGTCGGTTCGGTTCGATTCAATATTTTTCGATTCCAGAAATCTTCTGGAATTTATAAATGGAACCGTTGGTTCCAAATAAAATTCTGGAACCGTCCGGATTTGGTTCGGTTCGGTTTGTTTCGATTATGTTCAGTTTCGTACTATAATTAAATTTTTTAATATTGAGAATCACCTGAAAGTAGATACTGATACTAATAACAAAAAATAGATACAAATACTAAGTTCAATCTTAACTTTTTACAAATTAACGCAATCTAATTTAATAACATATAAATAACAAGTTGTCCAATACAAATACCAAAAAGTAAATACTACAAGTAAAACTTCGATCATATCAATAATTCATTTGCTTCAAACCTTCAAGTCTACATAAAAAATAAAATATAAANGAAAAAAAACACAATTAATAAACACAAATAAACTATATATAGATACACACAATAGAAAAGAGAAAAGAAATGATGAAAAAAAAAAACTAATAATTAGGTCAAATAGTTAAAACAAAAAATTGTTAATTTGTTTAGAAAACAATAAAATAGATTTATTTATCGAATATAAAAAAAAAATATGTTCTTATTCTGTTCTTGGTCTAGAATCGAGAATCGAACCAAACCCGTCGGTTCTCGAATTCTCGATTCAGATATCCATTAGGATTTTTAATTTTAGAAAAATCGTTCGGTTCGATTTTTTTGCCCAGCCCTACCAAACATGAACTTTATAAAATCGTTTTTCAAACAATCAAAATCAAACAAGAGCATAATATTCTTAAACTTGGATGGATGAGGTAGCGAGGCCCTTACGAGGTCATGATGAGTTTCATGTGCTCTAAGCCCAGCCATCCGAACCGCATTAGATAGTTGACCATCATACTACTTACCAACTTCACTTGCCACTAGGGTAGGCCCGCTCCTGGCAGTGTCAAATGGTTGAAGGAAAGATACTGCATCAAGTTTTTTGAAAGTGGTAGCTCGATCCTCTTTCTAGGGAGATAATTACCGTTTTAAAAAAAAAAAAAAAAGCCAGCTAGCATACCTGTAGAATGAATATATGCCTCTAAATCCAACTTCCATTTTATAAATAAATATAGAGCATGTTTGAGCCGTTGTTATTATTATTATTTTATTTTTTGTAAAAATATATTTTGAAATAGTGATTTAATAATGTATGATAAAAAAATAAGGAAAAATTTTAGATTTACGTATAATATCATTTCATTAAAAATATGATTGAAAATAAAAAAGAAAAAATACGTTTTAAAAATGATGAGTTACATAAAATAAAATTTGCTTATTCATATTCCCTTCCGTGTAACGTAATCCATTCTAGCCATCCAAGCATTAACCATTATATTATACATTCATCCAATCATTAACCATTATATAGTGAGTCTTGCTATGAGTACATAGCAAACAATATAAGAGTTCACATAATGGTCAAATGACAGTCTCCCTCCATCCAATAGAGGGTCGTCATTTGACATTATGTGAAAAATTATGTGTATTGCTATATATCAATAGCAAAATTCCTGTATAGTATACATTCTCCTCTATCTTCTGAGAGAATTAACACCAACCTAAACCCGTTCCTTCGAGTATCAACCAAATCATGCTTAAATAGTACTATTAAGGAGGGTAAATCAAGGTGTCTGTACAAAAATTTAATGCGCAACAAAAGTTTTTATCCCGACAACCACTGTCATAAACTCTTATCACTGTTGTATGCAATAGATAGAACTACAGGAAGATTTCGAGAGATTAAGTGAATGAATGAGCTCGACTAACAAAGATCACTACCCAGAATCCTTCTCTCTCTGAAATGATCTGAGTGCGATTCTGGAACATCGGAGAAAGAGTTATGGGGTGCTGTACATCGAAATTTCATCCCACAGAGACACACCCAGAAAAGGAAAAGGCCCGAAAGGGCGGTCCAAGCAACCCGCCATTGATAGCTGGACCCGATGCCACCGGGATTCCACCCTTTTCAGAGTTGTTATTAACAGACCTTAAAGCAGCCACAAATAACTTCAGCTCTGATTTTATAGTCTCAGAAAGTGGAGAAAAGGCGCCCAACATTGTTTATAAAGGCCGCCTCCATAGCCGCTGGTGGATCGCCGTCAAGAAGTTCCCCAAGTTAGCCTGGCCGGACCCTAAACAGTTTGTGGTATTATACATAACACCAACCTTTTTACCAACCTTTTTTACATATATGTTTAGCACTCATTTATTATATGCGTCNATTAGAATTAGAATTAGAATGTTAATATAAATCAAAATTAATAATTAATTTTACGAATCCCTAATTTTTGGATCACATATTTTTTAATTTCCGTCAAACTTTACTAAAAAATTAATTTTAATTTTCATCAAATAAGAGCTTAATATACTTTCTCGTGTTTGGTGGGGATCAAAAAGTTTTATCCTTAAATTCTCATCCACTAGTTTATAATATATTTATTTATTATTACCAAAAGATAAAACTTTTAATATACTATATCTCTTGATGGGATTAAAATCAAATTTTAATAAAAATTGATGAAATATTTGATCGAAAAGCAGTGAATTTCATAAAATATGTGATTAAAATTAATTGTTGAGTTTGAATTGAATCCAATTTTGATTTTAAATTTCACCAAACCAAACAGGGTCTTCATAGATTTAAGCTTAGAAGCTTAAGTACAATTTATTGGTTTATGCTTCTTTTGTCATATATATATATATATATTGGTCAACTTTATTGTTTTGATGACAAACAAAACCTAATATTATTACGATGTCGGCACGCAGTTGATGTGGGTTGGGGTGGGTTTAAGGTAATGGAGATTGAAGGGAGTAATTAATTCATACCATATTTTTCAACTATCAGGGGAAAGTCAGAACACTAATTGTGTGGTAGGGGGATCGTGGGGTGGGGTGGGTTTAAGGTAATGGAGATTGAAGGGAGTAATTAATTCATACCATATTTTTCAACTATCAGGGGAAAGTCAGACAATCGAGTGGGCAATGCGCGTGAGAGTAGCACTGTATATAGCTCAAGCCCTGGAATACTGTAGCAGTGAAGACCTTCCCTTATACCATGACCTGAATGCCTACAGGGTTCTCTTTGATGAGGTATTATTATAAAGTCATTCTTGTTTGTTTCGAGGCTTTTCATCACTAGTAAAGTATGTGCCTGTTATTTTGTTTATCTGTGTATAGTTTGAGATTATAGGAGTGGGTATTTATTACTTCAGACTTACAAGATGTGATGATATTCGATTGGACTCTGTAGGATGGCGATCCAAGACTTTCATGTTTTGGCTTGATAAAAAACAGCCGGGATGGGAAAAGTCATAGCACAAATCTTGCCTACACTCCTCCTGAGTATTTAAGAATTGGTGGTCACTTCTCTTGCTTAAAAAATTGTTTTTTACGTGTTTACTTTTGGAAACTACTGTCTTCTGTGCATGCTGTGAGTTTGTTTACCTTTCTCGCACTGCACTTTGACATGGTTCATATGCATTAATCTGATGTTTAACTTGCTAGTTCTTCTGGTTTGTCAGTGAATGTTCTTCTGATAAGTAACTTTTATAATTTTAACAATATCCACTTTTCCTGAAATCTGCACTATGAATAAATCATAGCTTAAAATTATATAGGCGCTTCAAGTTAGGCATTTAACATGATTTTCACATTTAAAATCAGTTCTCCAATTTAACTTGCAGTTATAAATTTTCAGCTCCCTTGAGGCAGCATTATACTCTACATGGTGTTGTTAGTGCCATGACAATAACAGCACACAGTGTTTAGTCCTTGTTTGATGTTGATTCTTTGAGAATCACTTCTCTCGCACTCATTTTCATGCACACTTTCGCCAAAAACATTTTTCAAAGAATTACTTCTCAAATAATCAAAATCAAACAAATCCTTAATAGGTTGCAATCTTGATTTGTTACCAAAACTATAATCAGCAACCACTACTACTTAAATATTTTCAGTAGTTTATCAAAAAATTATTGCCTTTCCCGAACAACCCCCAACACACACGAACTCGACGGAGAAACATTTTTGTTATTAAATTCTGATTCATGCTTCACAATCCATTATATTGTTATTTTAATCTTAACAATGTCTAACAACTGCTGCTTTTCACTCTCTGTGCTAGTTTTTCTGTGTTAATTTAGCATTTATCTATGGCTTCATAGGAGCTTTTCTCGCTAGGAAAGTTCTGATTCTATAGTCAGAAATTGATTCCCTACGTTTCCCCTAATCCATGTGTTGTAGGAAGAGTAACCAAGGAAAGTGTTATATACAGCTTTGGCGCTGTCCTTTTGGATCTGCTTAGTGGGAAGCACATCCCTCCAAGTCATGTGAGTTACCTAGATTCTTAATTTTGTAGCACGCATTGGGTATTGATTGTTTTTTTAAGCCTTAATGTCTGGACTGATCACCAAGCTGTAGTCTAGTGTGCCAAAAACTTCCTCTTAGCAGAAGTATGAGTTTATAATTGAAACCACTGAAGTTGGTGGTGGTACTAAGAATTGAATATTATAGTTAGTTTATTCCTCTATTTGAGAATTATGTTATGAGAATGTCTCTAGAGCAGGTAAATAAAATAGTTCTGTGCTTTGAATAGAAGTATGCTCAGGGTGCTGAGTTTTTGAATACTTACATTTCAACATTCACCAATTTTCTGTTCATTGCCAGCTCTTTTACTGAATTCCTGAAGTTATTCCTACCATTGAATTTAGAATTCTAAAAAATATGGACTTTTGCTCTGGAATATAGTATTGAAAATCCTATAAAATCTGGACTCGTAATTGTGTGCTTAATAGAAAGTAATAAAAGCAGTTTCAATTGATTGTGTGCTTGTAACAATTCAACTTAGAAAGAATAATCTAAAACTTGTTTAATGTTATATCATGAACTATAACGTCACATTATATTATAGGGATAATTGCAGCGGCGATGTCAAACCTTTCATTTAGTAGTAGACTTTGCCCAAATCTTTAATTTGTGCCAATCACAGTATCAAACCTTTCGTTTTTGCCACCAACTGTATCAAACATTTCAAAATGTCTGCAACTAAAGTCCAAATGGATGGTTTCTATTAGTTTGACTGTTAGTTGACCAAATAATTGACTTTGTCAATAATGTTGACTGATTTTAAAAGGTTAAAATGATAAATTTGCATTTTTAAATGATAAAATAATCAAAATCAAATAATTAAAATTAAAAATTCATTCCACCTTCTTCTTCGCCACCTACCTCCACCGTGCCGACGATCGCAATCTACCCATACAAGCTACAACGACCATCACAAGTGTCCTCACAAATTAGCAGCAAGAAATGGACCTTACTAGAAACTTTGTTAGACGTCATGCAAAAAATCCCTAAGCCCTTTTCAATCTCTTATCTCTTCTTTTCCTGTTTGGTCAAGATAGTTTCTTCAGCGGATCATATCTGCACGAAATCCATATTTTTATCGAGGAGATCAATTTTTGATCGGTTGTTAAGTCCAAATCTCTAATCTGTCTTACGTAGATCTAAATAGTTGGGCAACTGGTTTCTGGCGACATGCATTTGAAGATTCGAAGAGGTTGATTTCTCAGATTTGAAGATTTTGGGTGAGGATGGGTGGAGAAGAAGATGGTGGAATGAGTTTTTAATTTTAATTATTTGATTTTGGTTGAGGATGGGTGGAGAAGAAGATGATGGAATGAGTTTTTAATTTTAATTATTTGATTTTGGTTGTTTTATTATTAAAAAATGTAAAATTGCCATTTTGACCTTTTAAAATCGGTCAATATTATTATCAAAATCAATTATTTGGTCAACTAACGGTCAAACTAACAGAAACCATCCATTTGGACTTCAGCTGTGGACATTTTGAAAGGTTTGGTACCGTTGGTGGTGAAAAATGAAAGATTTGGTACCGTGGGTTGCACAAATTAAAGGTTTGGGCAAAATCTGGTACGAAATGAAAGGTTTGGTACTGCTGCTGCAATTATCCCTATATTATATTCTGCTACAAGAATGCGATACCTATAATATTATTTACGGAAAATAGGAATGTTATCGATTGAATTGATTATCGAATACCATGTTTAACCTTTAGTTATGTTTATTTAGTATTTGAAGAAATAAAATTTAATGAGCTTTGTAATATTTTGGCATGGACCTATAAAGGATATTAATTTGAATTCGGGATCATGAACATGATTTATTTTGTAATTGTCATAATGTGTTTATGAATCCAACCAGTATCTTTAAATTTAGACATAGAGTGCAATCCCACTGTATATTTTGTATTGTTAATAGAATGTATTCTTGATTAGAAGCGGTAAAGATTCAGAGAGAATAATCACAATATGTAAATATTAAATAACACAACAAAGAAATTATTGTCTTTTATCATTCAGTTTGATTGGATTTAAATACCTATTGGATCAGGTCTATCTTAGACTTACCAGATTCATATATGCATATGTTCACTACTAGTGCCTACTCTTGCATCTTCAATTCATGCTTTTTGCTTCTTCCTTATCTTTCTAGTTGCTTGATTCAGACGAAGATCATGTGTATTTTTTGAAAGCAAAAGAACATTCTCATTAATCAAAATTTCCACGAACAGTGGATGAAATACGAAGAGGGTTACAATTGACCCAACTCATAGACACTATCTGTATGACCATGAAGGCAAGTTCATTGGCCCCCTTATTCCCATTTCTATATATATAACTAAAATGACATAACCACAATTTACATCTTATATGTGATAAAATTTGATGATAGGAGTCAGATTTGGTTTGGGTCGTGGTCAAGCCCAGTAATCTCTCTAGTACAAAATTAGACCTGAGTCTGGCGTCTTAAGGGATTTCTTAACATGCTCTTAGTATCACAAATGTTTTCTTATAGGAACATTCAAGAATTTAGTCAATTACTCTCTGCTTTTCTCAGCAAATATATTTATATATAATGTTGCTATGGGAATTTGATCAACTCTGGCTGTATGCAGGCTCTTGATATGATAAGTGACAAGAATGTTATTCCTTTAATGGATTCACATTTGGAGGGAAAGTTTTCTACAGAGGAAGCTACTATAGTTGTTGGTCTTGCCTCTCAATGTTTGCAATATGAACCCATGGAGAGACCTATTACAAAGGACCTTGTTGCCGCTCTTTCTCCACTAGAGCTGAAATCTGATGTAAGGATCTGAAACTCCATCTCATATAGTTTACATCACACAAATATATGTATTGTTGATAATATTTTAATGTTTCTGTGACTAAGCACCTCTTGCACAGATGAAGATAATTTATCACTCACATGAAGCTAACAATTTGAATATTTAAAGCATGTCTGGGATTTGTTTACAATTGGATTAAATATAAATAGATAGAAATAAGTGGTTGATAAGTGGGTAGTCTTGTGGTCACACGAAATATGTGGTTAAAAAGTGATTTCACCGCTTATAAACAGATTATAAACAAGAAGCAAACAAGGGCTAGTTTCACTTGGATAATCCTGTCTAAAGTAGAAATGCTTTTGCTTTACGTCAATCTGTTACTGATGTATTCCGTTGTTCCATACTTGTTAGAACCAAATCGGTTGAATTAACTAAAGTAACCGAAACAAGTTATTTTTGGGTGAAATATGCGGTGCAAATGCAACAGAACCTGGTTTCCGTCATAGGTTATATGGTTCTGCCCTCATATATATGTAATATCAGGTGTTCCATGAGCTACACTATAATTCTCCTTAATTATATATTTTATCACAATTTTTTTCATGCTGATCATTACTACAACAACAGCTACTATTCCTAATAAATTTGGATTGCTATGTGAATTTGTGTCGCTACACTTGCTTCATTGCTAGATCCAGTGGAAGTTGCAAAGAAACTAGATTGTTAGACACTAAAGCAGGCTATGTTAGTTTTATTCCACCCATTCCTGATCTAAATTTATATCCCATCACTCCTATGAACAAGAGCCTTTTTAGGTCCATGCAAAGTATGTAACAACCACCTCAGTCATCATTTTGTAATATATCCTAAGTCAGTGTCACATCCATTTATTTGTGTTGATTCTCATTTCTTATCTTATCCATCAAAAACTCAGCTTCATTCTTCAAACCTTATCAGATAGTTATATCATATATGGGAGATCTGTTAAGTACACAATCAAGAAGAATTATGAAATAAATAAGCTAACTGCATTCTACCCAGAACGAAATTTTGAAACCACTTCCTTTAGTAGTTCCTTTTACTTCTCAGATGTCCTTGCAAATAAAATTTTGTAGGGGTTCACTTGAGCATGTTTTCTTTGACCCACTTTTTGACCATCCCTCTGATCACATGTTAAAAAACTATGGTATACAGATAATATCATTTTGCTTTTATGTGCCAAAATTATTAGAATGATTCTGGGTGTTAGGTTCCCTCTTATGTCATGCTTGGAATTTCAAAGCATGCGGAAGCTCCACTAACTCCACAGCGCCCACTTTCACCAATGGGTGAGGCGTGTTCTCGGATGGACCTCACTGCAATACATCAAATCTTAGTTACCACACACTATCGAGATGATGAAGGAACCAACGAGGTATTGAACAAGTAAAATATGGACGTCTTCCATTCCTTTCACTTTGAGTTGTGTTTTTGAAGGTCATTGTTGTCTTCGTTCAGTTGTCTTTTCAAGAATGGACCCAGCAGATGAAAGATATGCTGGATGCAAGGAAGCGTGGGGATCTTGCATTTCGTGATAAGGACTTTAAGGCTGCCATAGGTTGTTACTCTCAGGTTGGTTTCCCAATACTTGTCATTGAAATGTTATTCATATCTTTGTGCACTATGGATGTGGCTTCTGTATATCAACCTAAACTCTATGATATACATTATAAAGAAAATAAATATAAAATTCAGAAACAACGCTGACTGTGGTCTATACCCTTTTCCTACTTTCTTATTTTGTAAATTCTGGATTTGGGAATAAGTCACATAGTTGATAATGCACATCCACCTACTTCGATTAATCAGATGGAACTATAAAACAATACTCTATAAAATGTTTGACAAGGTGTACGAGACAATATTGTATACTATTAAGAAAGAGAGAGAAAAAGAAAAAACTAAAATATTGTGTATACTAATGTATGTATAATAAACAGATCCTTATTTTTTTAACCAAAATCCATGTAAGAGGATTATTTCTTCTCTTATCTAAATTAAAGATCCAGTAGTATGTAGACCAAAGAAAAAGAAAGGAAAAGATTCATGTTGATTGGACTTGTACAAAGAGTAATTGTTGAATCAAGTATACTCCGCGAATCTTGCCCACACTTGGCAAAGTGAAAGCCTTATGCAACATAAGCTTAGGCGAACCTATCCCCATCCAAGCTAGCTAACTAGTTAAAAGGACACAAGGCAAATGGTTAGCGTGTGAATTCAGAATTAATACATGACATGTAAGTTAATGAATAAAACATAATATCGTAACTGAATTAGTTATAAGTTAGCTAATAAAAGGCCGTCAGTTGTCATTCCTCCCATAATGACTAGATTATTCCAAATAGTCATTTTCCCTCTTTTCAATAGTAAAATGATGCAATTCAAATATCTCTCTCCCAAATAGTCATTTTCCTTCTTGCTTCAACTTTGATCATCGAAATTAATAAGTTTAGGAGGTGAAAATCCTAGCTAGGTGAGAGGATTTGTTGACTTGATTTATATCGTCAATAAATTGGCGTCGTTTATGAGAAACTTGAAAAAAGTAAATCACAAAATTTTTTGTTCCATCTGATAAATACTTGAAATATGTGAAGATGAACCAGACATTAGTGGGAGTGCTCCTAGACAATGAAAGTGAGGAGATGAGGTGATTGTGATCCATGCAGTAATAGTAGGAGAATGTTTCCACTGTATACTCTGGGTAATGAAAGTGAGGAAAATGTGATATATGACGAAGCATTTGAATGAATGTAAAAATACATCCCTTTGATCCTTGTGTTGGAGCTTTGTTACCTCACCAGAGGAGGCTCGGTCCTTTGCAGACATGCCACTGTTAGTGAGGATAGGAGAGGGGCCCTGGGCATGCCAAGGGTATATGAATTTCAATATCGTCAAGAAAAATCTGCATATAACGGAATCCTTGGACAACTTGTAATGAAGTAGGCGAACATAATCATCTTTCTCCATCAATCACATGTGACATATTCATTGAATAAGGACGAAATGTCCTTAAAGTATAATCAAGGAATCTAGTGCAGGAATACATGCGAGTTCCTAAAATATTGTTGCGAAAGTTGAAACAAGTAAACAGGGGGATAAACTAGAGATTGATAACTCTATCGATCCCTGCATAATTGATTGCATGTTAGATGCGGTTGTGATCAAAGAGTTAGAAAGCTTTTCCGTGAGCTTAGAAGATGCGAGCGAACCTCTAAAGGGATAGCTAAAAAATTTCTTAGCTGCGAACCTAGATGTATTCGCTTGGAAACATGAGCACATGGTGGGAATAGATCCCAAAGTTGCCTGTTACGCCCTAAAAGTCGATCCAAAGGTCAAGTCTAAGATGCAAAGGCGTCGGCCAATGAGCGTTGAAAAGTACGAGGCATTGAAGAACAAGGTAGATAAGCTGTTAAAAAAATGATTTTATCCGCAAAGCTCAATACCCAGTAAGGGTAAATAATCCAATGCTACTACTAAAGAGCAACTAAAAATGACGAACGTGTCAAGATTTCATGGATTTGAATAAAACATGTCATAAAGACAGCTTCTTGCTCCTAAAATCGATTAGTTGGTGCATATACAGCAGGACATGAGCTATTAAGCTTCATGTATGTGTATTCAGGATATAATCGAATCCCATGTATGGAGCTGACATGGAACATACCGCATTCGTATTAGATCGACTATACTATTATAAAGTAATGCCGTTTGGGCTAAAAAATGTGGAGATTACGTATCAATGGCTATTTAACAAGATGTTCAAGAATTATATAGGAAAAATGATGGAAGTATATATTGATAAATGCTTGTGAAAAGCCTTGAGGCTGGAGACCATTTAAAACATCGAGAAGAGGCTTTCAATGTATTGCGAAAATACAGGATGAAACTCAATCTGCTAAAACGCGTCTTTAGAGTTAGATCCAAAAAGTTTCTCGATTACATGATCAATTTCATCCTCAAAAATGCATCTTTAGAGTTGAATCCAAAAAGTTTCTCGATTACATGATCAATCAGCAAGGTATTGAAGCAAACCCGGACAAAATTCAGGACCTCATAAATTGTGGTCCTCATCTAAACCTAAAGAGGTACAAAGCCTAACGTGAAGGTTGCCGCCCCGAATAGGTTTGTATTAGAGCAACGGGCAAATGTTTCCCTTTTTTCTAAGTGTTGAAAATAGGAAAGAAGTTCGAATGGAGCAACAAATGCGAACAAGCATTCTAGCCTCTAAAACATCATTTGGAGAGAGCACCCTATTAGCTAAGCCTGGGAAAAGCTATTGCTATATTTAATAGTTTCTAAGATGGCAGTCTGCGTAAAAGAGGAAGGGCAATAGTAGTTACCAGTCTAATTTATAAGTAAAGCCCTGCAAGGAACAGATGCAAGATATTCAGATATGGAAAAGCTAGTCTTTATCTTCGTTACAGCATCACGAAAATTGCGACCTATTTCCAGAGCCACATCATTGACGTACTAACTAATTTCGTGCTCAAACAAATACTGCAAAAGCCTGAGACGTTGGGAAGACTAGAGAATTGGACAGTAGAGCTGGGACAATATGAAATAAGCTATAAAGGATGATCCGCAATTAGAGTACGACATTGGCAGACTTTCTTATAGATTTGTCAGGTGTTCCCGTTCCAAGGAAGAGCCCGAACAAAAAACGTGAAATTATTTGTGGATGGATCGTCAAGAGATACAGGTCTTTGGCATGCATAATTTGCCGATTCGAAGTACCAAACTCTATAATTTCAAATAATGTCATGCAATTCCAAGGGAAAAAGTTGAGAACAATAAGCAAAGAGTTGGGTATCCGAAGTCATTTCTCCACACTGTACTATGCCCGGGCTAAAGGACAAGTAGAAGTTGTCAATAAAACATTAAAAAGCACCCTAAAAGGAAGCTAGGTACAGCGAAGTGATATGGGCCGATGAACTACCACAAATCCTATGGTCGTAATGAACAACCATGAAAACCGATAAGGGGAAACCCCTTTCTCTCTGGCCTATGGGATGGAAACCATGATACCAGTTGAAATTAGTGTCAGTTCGGCAGGAAAAATGATAGGAACAAAATGAAGAAGCTATGAAGGCGAACCTAGACATCTTAAGAGGAAAACTAGGGTGATTCTTAAGTTAAGCTCGCAGCATGCCAGAAGAGAATGAAAAGGTATTTCAACTCTAAGATTTGCAAGAAAAACTTCAAAGGAACTTAGTCTCAAAAGAAAATATTGTTGTCAGTGAAAGAAATGAGTTCTAGTTCGTTAGGTCCGAAATGGAAAAGACTGTATACAATAGTTGAAGTCGTAGGATTAGGAACATATAAGCTCACAGGCAAGATGCCAAAGCCCTTAAACATCCCTGGAATTGCATGTTTTTTAAAAAATATTATCAATAAAATAGGAACAAATAGCTTCCGAACCATTCTCTGCTGGGTTTTGAATAATATATGTCAATATCGGATGTAGATATCTGATCATAACATGGCAAGGGACAGATTAGGGCAATTTTAAGATCTTCTCCGGTTACATAAGGTATTGACATAAGGCCTAGAAGTGATTCATCAGGAAAATATAGTGGAATGAAGAACGAAGGTGAAGAACCAGTAGCGACGCTTAAAACGATTCCAGGAGAGATGAGAGGCTTCCCGAAAATCAAGAATGAGCGAAATATCAAAATATGTATTCTGCAATTAGGAAAATGAAAGCAAGTGATAACATGGCGCATATATATAGTGTCAAAGAAAGCTATTGAATCCCAACAAACTCGTCCCCTAAAGCGTCACACAATCTTAGACGTTAAATACAAAAAGACAAAACAAACAATCGTAAGCAAACATGACACGTGGAATGGAGAAAAAAGAACATTTCCTGGAATCACGCATGAATTTGCATTAAAAGAATAAAAAACATTCTATTTAACTCGAACATTAAATGCCAAAAATAATTAGACAACATCATCAAAGAAATTTGCGGTCTCAAAACGTTTTACAATTAAAGTCCTAGAGTTAATATAAATAATAAAACCAGACTTTGGAGACTATTTGTTGAATCAAGAAGTACATTTCCCAAACCTTACCAACCCTACAAAGAAAAAGCCATATGTAAATGGGGCAAAAGCTTAAAAGGCTCGTGCCAATTAGGCGAACCTATCTCCGTCTAAGCTGGCTAAATATTGTTATCAGGACATGTAAGTTAATGAATAAAACGTGGTATCATAACGGAATTGGTATTAAGTTAGCCAATAAAAAATCGCCAGCTGTCATTCCTCCCAAAATGATGACCAAATTACCCCAAAGTCTTGGAGGGATATCTATATACCCCCACTTTTGAGGAGAAACAGATGCAATCAAATATATCACTTCTAAATAACCATTTCCCCTCATTCTTCAAATTTGAGCATAGAAACTAGTGAGTTTAGGAGTTGAAAATCCTAGCTAGGTGAGAAGATTTGTTGATCTGATTTCTATCGTCAACAATAATGTTCAGATATACACACTTTTTTGTACTGTTAACTAAAGCTTCCATCAATATGTATTATTTCATGCTTATTGAACACTATCTAGTGTACATGCATTGTTAATATTCACGATAGACTTGATAAACTGGCTTATTAGATAATAAATTTTAAAAATGAGATGTCCTAAGCATTATTTCTTTTACTCCGTCTATATGTAGTTTGTAGATGTAGGAACCATGGTTTCCCCAACTGTCTATGCGCGACGTAGTCTTTGCTATCTCATGTGCGATCAACCTAATGCTGCCCTTCGTGATGCAATGCAAGCACAAATTGTGTATCCAGATTGGCCTACTGCTTTTCACATGCAGTCAGTTGCCCTTGCAAAACTTGACATGCACCAGGATGCTGCTGACATGTTGAAGGATGCGGCAGAGCTTGAAGATAAAAGGCAGAAGGGGGGGAGAGGACCATGAGATTGAATATTCCATTTATGGATACATTCACTCTTCACGGTCTTCCACATCGTTACTTTTTGAGTTACTTTCTCAATTTCAAATGTATCATAAAACAAAATATATATATGTATATATATATTTATATATTGCATTAATAAAAGTTGAGTCTTTCTTTAAGAATGATTGGTCTGGCTTTGTGTTTAAATATTCGAATGTACTTTTATTTTACTTGTAGCCAAGAAAATCCCCTATCCCTGTGCTCGTTGAGATTTTTGACTCCAGTGTCGTTGTTTTCCTTTGCCCTTGGTCCTGAATAAGTACATATCTTGTCCTGGAAACATGTGAGAAAGCTCTTCTGCTACATCTCTAAGTGTGTGCCTCACAGCACGATCCTTGCGCTCACCATTCCTATTGTTGATGCCGTAATTCGATTGACCTAGTTATTTACAGATTTCATGTCACCTTCACGTCCACATATGCATCACCTACATCTATATGTCATGCAGACATTGATATAATGTACTTGGATTAATTTGTGCCCATTACGAACTTCATTATTTTGCACCAATCATTTCATAGCTTACACTAACAACCAGCCGACAGGTATACATGACTTGTGTTGATGGTCTCTGTAGTCATAACTATTTCTTGTTTTCGTGATCACAAGGCTTGTATTGACGATATAATTTTTGTCATAAAGCCTATAGTGACCGCCTTCATATTCATAAATGTTTTATTTACACACAATAATATTATGATGTGTATTGATGTTATACTTAATTCATAAAGCCTGTATTGTCGGCTCATTTCTTATGTATACAAGGCCCTTAATCGACTGCCAATAGATAATATATGGTGGCTTTTGGGTTTGGTGATAAGAGTTTTCAAAATCGGGATAGTGCACATTGACGAACGCCCCTGTAGACTGTATAGGACTCGTCTGGAATTTTAGAGATAGTGGCATGCCCATTGTTGAGTTGGCTTTCCTATACGAAGTTTTAAGAGTAAGGTGTCGAAAAGTCATTTGCACAAGTATACTTTAACCAAATTGGTCTTACACAATGTGGCACACTAACGATGATGTGAATTATTCATATCAATCTTGCCACATGTACAGGGGTTATCGAACAATTTGATAGATTGTCAGCTATCACAATTTTATTGGATGGTTGACAAAAAAAAAAAAAAACTTCAACCAATCTAATATTGCCACCTCATCACCTGTAAAAATTCGTGTACAAGGAGCTTAATTATTTTCCTATTTTATGCAGTAATAGTATAGTAAGATACCATTCCAGTGCCACCAATCACTGAAAAAAGGGTTGAGAAACAAAGTTTTTGGAAAATCTGCAAAGTAGATCGCGTGGAACATTAAAATTGAGTGGGGGCAGTAATTTTGTGCTTCAATTTCGCGATTTTAACAATGTCCATTGGTTATTAAAAAATTTACAGGCTTGTTTCTTACCGGGTTACCTTCCGTTTAGCATTGAAATCACCCTATTTGTATTTGTATACAGTTAAATATTTTTCGTGTAAACAATGTACACGCTGAAATCTTATGTTAGCATTGTAACTTCGAATATTTAATTGATGTTTCTCTGTCGTTGACTTGCCATTTTTGGCAACGTTATTAGTTCATATGGTTATGGTAAATTCAAATTTTTTCCGGCGATTCAGTCCGAGATTCAAATATAATTTTAAGATATTAGGTCCAAAAACTTCCTTAATGAGTTCACAAGGTTTTTTGAACTCCGCGACAGACAAGACTTTCAAACATAGAAATATACAGTTGACTCGGGATGTCACTGTCATTGACCTTTTTATATGGACGTCTTTACTTTAGATGATTGAAAACCTTGTGTCGGAAAAATATGGTAGCTGATCTTTTAAAATTTGAGATCTCTCCAAAATAGTATGCAAAGAAAGTGTTGTTCGAAGAAAGTTTTGGAGTTACTACATTTCAGTATGTGTGGTCAAGAAATCCAACATCCAATGGAGGAATTGTAAATGTTATGTCCTAAATCCAATCGATTTTAAATATAAAAACACTTTTAATATATAATTAATATATTTCAATTATGATAGATATATTATTTAATTGAATTAATATTCTAATAATTTAAATAATAGAATCTGCTGATTGAAGTCTTGAAAATTTGTTAATCACAAGGAGTAGTTATTATGATATACAAATTACTTATGACTAAATCTTAAATCATCTATGGTCATAAGTAATAACGATATACTGATATCATTATTACGAATAGACCATCATGTGTGTCATTTCTTACTTGTGAAATAAGTAACTGATCTCACAAGTTGAAGTGTGGTGACATTTAAATGAATACGTGAATGTTTTGTTATAAACCAAAACATTAGAGACCCGTTGGATAGATTCTACATGGATAACTATTTGAGTGTCAGTAGTTAATCTTTAACGTTTGGTAAAAAAAAATTGGTTATTCGACTTGAAGTCATCATAATATTTTATATGAGACAGTCATACTTCGGTGAAATTTGATGTAGCTCTATCAAAAGTCACTAATATGACTTCATTCAGGTATGTCAAGAATCAATATGAAAATTGTGAATAATCAATAGATTCGTCACCCTTAAATAGTAAGAGACGATGATCTACATTTCATTAAATTAAATTGATAATAAAATCATTGTTCAATGTACACTCAAAAGTCGAAAAGAATTTTCGACTTATATTAACTTAATAATGTGATGAAAAATATGATAGACATATCTCGTAATTGATGGATCATATTGACGAAAGGATTATAATTTCATTGTAAACGAACAAATTTGATTTTGTCATATCACGTGACATTTTCAGTCATATGTATTACCCTAACACATTGACGATGTTAATTTGAGACGAAGAATATGAATTAATTAATTTAAGTGAATTAAAGATAAATTAAAAGTGTGTTTTAATTTATCTTATTTTGATTAATCAAAATAAAAATAATTCACGTCGTTAGATATCGTAATCGGGAACTTAATGAGTTACACATAAAATGAGAACTAGAAGAATGAAATATACTAATTAATTAATTAATTAACAAGTATTGGACAATTAATGAATTGGATTACTTATTAATGGGTCAAATTACTTAATCGGATTAATTAATTAATAGATCATGTTTAATCAATCTATTAATAAGCTATTGGACCGAATTAAATTGAATTGTCCGGTCAAACTCACTTGAACTTCTATTAATAAGCTATTACGATTTGAGAAATTATATAACACAATTATTAACTTACTAGCACAAGAAAAGAGAAATCATAATTCACTCATTCTTGTTCCTTATGTGAATTTCTATTAGAAACTGGACAATTGAAATAACTGTGAATTGCACATTAGAATTGTTCTTCAAAGAATTCATCATAGTTATCATTCTTTATCACAGTTTATCTCTAAATATAAAGAAAATCCTTAGTAGAAATTCAAATATTTTTTAAAATTTCGTTGTTCATATTAAGTAAATTCTTGTGCTTGATAGAAAATGTTTTGTAGTTTAGAACAATCAAAAGTCGATTGTTCATATATTTCTTGAGCAATTTAAAAATTATATTTTTCATTTTTCAAAAAATTGTTTTTGAAAGAATAAATTTTTGGATTGACAATCAGATCAGAAGGTAGATGCAGGTGGCAGTAATTGGCGGCAACAGTCGTCGCAAGAATCAGAAGACGCATACGCGGCGACACATGGTACTACGAGCAGTGGCAACACCTGTCTACAATTTAGATTTAGGGGCCATGGTGTAATTTTAATATGAAGGGCTGTTGTGCAATTTTAGGAATTGAAGGAGGCTTGCTTATAATTTTAAATTAAGTCAGAGTGCAATTTTTATAAAAGTCAGAGAATCAAGTATGGATTCCATAAATTGATGTGAAATTGTCATAAATTTGAGTTAAACAGTAAGAGTATAATTAATTTTATAAAATATCATGTTAAATTAATTGATGCATTTGATATATTATTCTTTTACTTTTCGTCATTTATATTTATTGAATTATGTGTAACCATATGAATTGAGAAGCATATTGGATGCTGGCAATCATAAGAAATTTTCTTAATTAACACGGCAATTGTAGAATCGTTTTCAAGTGTGAGAAAATTAGTTAGGTCCTTGAGTAGCCTGATGACTCGATTAAAGAAGATGTGGCTGCTATAATAAACACAATGATAAAAATAGTACTGCAAAATATGTGATGCTTGCAGCTACGTCACCTGAGTTACAAAAGCAACGTGAGGGTATAAATGCTAACATAACAATTTTCATTTCAAGTAGTTGAATGATGAGCAATCACACGTGACAAGATATGTGATTTCCTAGCAACTATACCAGCGAATAATGGCAGAAAGATTTTCAGTGAGTGCTCATGTACCGACGATGTTGACTGGATTGAGAAGTTGTATCAATTGAGTTCAGTCATGGACCATGAACAAAGTATAGACTTGGTTATAAATCTCTACTAGAAAGTGATTCATAGCTAAATATGAATTGAATAAGTTCGAGTGCACACTTCATGCATCTTATCATTGAGGTTGAATAAGTTTGAATGTAAAGAAGTCTTTTCAAGCTTCCACGTCATGCATCTTATCATTTAGTTTTAATATGTCTACTTTATTAGATTCTTAGGTATTAGATACCGGATAGGGATGTCATATTTGTATAAATATGGATAAACTAAATAAACGTAGACCAGTGTAGAAGGAAAAAGTTGACCTACATGTTGGAAATGAGCAAATGTTGCTACATTACCTGTAAGAGCATACTTCTTGACATTGCCTTTAGACTTAGTATTGGAATTAGAGAAATGTTACTTTGTACCCACCATTACCAAAACAATAAATCAATTTCATGTTTGGACATAAATCGTAAATGTTAAGGACAACTATTGTTCCCTTTATCTTGATTAGATATTTTATGGTTATGATAAATTACAAAATGATATTTATATTTTAAATATTGAGTATTCTCTAATGAGTATAGAATATAAAAATTAAAATTGCATAAAAGTGATTGTTAGCCCAAGAATAACTAACCAAGAAGGGGGGGAGGGGTTGTGAATTGGTTTTTAAAACTTTTTCGAATAACGAACTAAAATCACGTAAATTAAAAACACGTTGATAAATTAATAATCGTAAGCAAGTTCAAGCAAGTAGATCAATCAAATAATAAGTGCAAATATGAAAGCGATAAGTAAAAGGGGGAGACGAT